>JANHFX010018141.1:0-12510 GCA_027560015.1 Chloroceryle amazona | reverse complement strand
GCTGTGGGAGACTGTGTCAAATGCTTTGATGAAGTCGAGGTAAACCACATCCACAGCCTTCCCCTTGTCTACCAGACGGGTCACCCAGTCATAGAAGAAAATAAGATTAGTTAGGCAGGACCTTCCTTTCCTAAACCCATGTTGGCTGGGCCTGATCCCCTGGTTTTCTTGTATGTGCTGCTTGATAGCTCTCAGGATGATCTACTTCATAACCTCGCCAGCCACCGAGGTCAGGCTGACAGGCCTATAGCTTCCTGGATCAACTTCATAGAATCATAGAACAACCCAGGCTGAAAGGAACATCAAAAGAGCATCTTTTCCAGCCTTTCAGGGGAGAAAGAGCCTAGATGAAATTATCTAGCATCCGGTTCAATCACATATTGAAAACCTGCAGTAACAGGTACTCTACCACATGCTTAAGAAGGTTGTTCCAGTGATTGATTGTTCTTACTGCAAAAATTTCTTTTTTATATCAGGATGAAACCTCTCCACCCATTGTTCCTTGTCTTGAGAGATGCTGTCCTGCTTGTAGCTGCTCTTCAAGCACTGGAATAGTGTAATGAGGTACCCCTTGAGCCTCCTCTTCTCTAGGGAGGAAAGACTTAACCCCTTCAGTCTTTCCTCAGATGGCAGGTTGTCCAGCCCTTTTCTAATCTTCATGGCCCTCCTCTGGACCCTCTCCAATTTGTTCAAATGTTTCTTGTGCTGTGGAGACCGGAACTGGACACAACACTCTGGGTGCAACCTGACAAGCACTGAGTGGGGTGAGATGATAACATCTGTCTCGATTAATAACTCATCACAGAAATAGCAATAAATAGTTTTGAAAAAGACTGAGCATTTGTTCCATAGAACAGACAAGATTTAGCAGCCTGTGGAGTATTTTTTTACATAGGTAAACTCCAAATGAAAACATATGTTGTTACATAATTTGTACCTAATGCACATGATCAGAAAATTCCTTCTCCCAACCAGAAAGGTTAAACAGGACACTTTTTACATACCAAGGTACGTGGAAGTAATTTGTGTTGAAGAATGAAACCTGCTGCATGCATACACTTCAGGACACCAGCTAACATCAGTGAAAAACATATAGCACCTGTGATTGCAGCTGTATGATAATCTGCAAGAGATAAAAAGAAACACAAATAAATATACATACATGAATGAAGTTTCCAATGACTCCTTTTCAAATTTCACATTCAGAACAGCTATTTAGTATCACAGAATAATTTTGGATAGAAGGGACCCCTGGAGGTTATCTGGTCCAAAGTCAAAACGGGACCAAATCTCAAATTAGATTCAGGAATTAAGAAATAAATTACACCATCTTTGATAATTATTTATGCAGTTAGTGTATATTTGTATAGCTCATAGGATTAACAATAGATTTGTAGCCCTGAATATTTGTATTTCACTTATAAATCCTCACAATGTTTATTACACAGAACGTACTTTCTTATTATTTTTAGGATTGACTTGTAAACCTTCCTACATAAAAACACTCGCACACAATCAAGTCAGACAATCTATTCCTACACCACAGCACAGTTACCTTTTTGAGCTACAGAGTCTGCAGTTATACATTTCCAGGCTGATGGGATGGAATGTTTGTTTAGAGATGCAGCGACCATAACAGACACACAGTAATTTCGATTTGGATACAATTCTTCAATGACAGTACTAAAAATTTCTGCAGTGGTTTTCTCACGTGGTCTCTGCCATGGAAGACAATATTTTGAAGTTAGCTATTTGCCTAAAATGACATCCCCAGCCACTGATAAAACATTGTGGCTTTTTCAAAGAAATGCAGCAGCAGGTGAAACTGCAGAAACTGACACAGTAACTCAGCAGTTTACCGAGGGAACTGCTTCAGCTCTAGCTCTAGCTGATGTCAAGAGCCTACCTTACGCCCGTTTGTGAAATATCATATTATCAAAGATCAACTGCCTTCTGTCTCCAACTGTTGGTCACTATATGTCCCCTTGAAGTACCCTCACAAACTCTACAGATTTGAAACTGTGATATTCCAATTCAGAAATCGAGGGGAAAATATCAATGGCAGGCAAATTGTTGGTCCTCCTTCTGTGACTCATGGCAGAAGAAGACAGATGAAATTCCCAACAGGTACCTGTCTGACCTGCTGTTCAAAAGCTCCCGTACAGGCAGTCCACACTCTAGTTCAGCAACTCAGTCCAGGGCTTTGCCAGACCAGGCATTAATGTCTCTTGACAGTTAACCTGAAGTCTGCACAACTGCCAACTTTCACTTCACTTCACTGTCATAGCGAATAGTTTATTTTCTCATTTTCTGTAGTTAAATGTTTACATACTCAGAGACTGGCCAAAGCTCTGGCTTTGCTTGCTTCCACTAAGTGGACCCCTATTATTCCAGCATTACCTCACAGGTCATGTATCAGGATCCCCCACTGTTCTCACTGTTCCTTTCTGGATCCTGCTCAACTGATTTGTGTCTCTTCTGAATGCCAGACTGGTGCAGGGTAGGTGGGATTTGCAAGTACTGAGTTTGTAAAACCATGATTTTTTTTTTTTTTTTTCCCCTCTCTCAGGAACACATGAGTCACATTTAGCTTGTAATATTATAGAATGCTCTCATCTTTTCTGGCAAAACTGCTTCTTGTGTAGCTGTTACCGCTCTACTTATTACACAGAAAGTGTTATGCCTTGCATTGTTCCTTACTGAATGATGTCCTATTATTTCAAAGTTTATTTCTCCAGTTTGTGAGGATCATTTTAAGTTCTAACCATGCCTATCTAGCTCTCTATTTCAGCATACTGGAAAAATACAACAAACAAAACCAACCAAATAAAAAAGAAACAACAAACAAACAAACAAACAAAAACAAAACAAAACAAAACACACACACAAAAAAAAAACAAACCCACAAAACAACAACAAACAAACAAACAAAAAAAAAACCAAACAAACAAAAAACACAAAAAAACACACCACAAACCAAAACCAAAACAAAACAAAAAAATCCCCAAAACAACCAATAGTACTAGAGCCAGAATAGGTTGTTTCGGAAAATAGCTGGATACATTTTTTTCAGTTTGAAAGAAAACTACTGAATTGCTATCTGAACATGTTTCCCTATCAGCCATGCATATGCCTGCTAGTTGTTTCCCTTGTCTTCCCAGAGAATAATCACTTAAGCCAGAAGCCTCTGCTTTCTTTCAAGTATACAGGACTACTAGTATTCCTCTTGTAGGCCTGCTACTCTGCAGTAAAAGAAAGCTAATTTATGTTGGCCATTCGCTTTGTTTTCTAAGTATCTTCTATTCACATATTTGCTTCTGTGAATCTTCTAACCATCAGAGCCATTTTATGCTTTCTGTATTTCTACGCTAAAGCACAAATAAAACAAAAAAGCTACTTACCTTATGCTCTCCATCAAGTGTTTTCAGTGTTATAACATAATCAAGGTCTTTATATATATCAATTAAAGACAGCAGCTTTCCATTTTGTCTGAAGTGAGAGGTTGGCAGCTTTATCGTGACATTTATGCAGTTTAGACAGGAACTGATATTAACTTCTGGTGGTCCCAGGAATGCTATTGAAAAAAACAGGGGGGGGAAGATGGAAAAAATACACACTATGTATTCGTATGTATTCAGTACCAACTGTATTTCAGTGATGGTTATATAGCTGGCTAATCAGATTCCAGAGGATGTCACTGCTGTAGATCTACAAGGCCTTACAACATTTTAGTTACGCAATCAAACAATATTTTCTCACACAATTAGATTTTAAAAACAGAAAGCAGTGGAGGGGAGAGAAGAAGCAGAGAGGTGACAGAGGCTTTGCTTCAGCTCCAGAGAGACATGAGTCTTTTACCTATTTGAGAGGAAAGCTGAGGTTAATGTATAGGAAAAGCTAATTACTTTCTTGCTCATCATCATCTTCTAGTCACTCTCTGGAAGGAATTTCTGTAGAAATTCAGTGATGTATGGTCCTGCATATATTCATACCAGTCACACGGATGTCAAGTTTAGACCTGCAGCCAACTGAGCTCCAAAAACTAAAAGCTCTATTGACAGTAGGAAAGAGAACCTAGTAAAACAGAGTAACACTTCTGTTGACTTCTATTGAGTTCAAAGTAACCTCTCAAGTTCAGGTTCTCAGAACATGTATGCGTGTGTTTGATGAGCCATGCACACTAATTGTCTCCTCTCTCCAAAACTACACAAACATGAAGATCAGAGGAACTTCTGTAGTGACTCAAGCCTCCAACAGAGGAAAGAAGCAGAAATGTTGGAAAACAGTGTAAGAACAAACTATCTCCATAATCCTCCATTTCTGCATAGGACATTGTGAGGGAAGAAAACATGAACATTCAGAGCTTGCATTTCACTTTTGTCTTTTCCAAAAGCATTTTGGTCAAGGTGGAGACTAGTTTGCAAAATTCAAAAAAAGAAACATGTATTTGTTAACTACTTCTGTTCCTGAAAAAGTGAAAAAAAAAACAAAACAAAAACAAGCAACCAAACAAAAACAACCACCAAACAAATGTGAGCTTTCATCTACTCTCAAAGAGGAAAGTAAGTCCTAGTCAAATGGTTGCACACTTACTCCCTTTCTCATCTTTAAGTTACAAATAAACATTATGCTGAATTTGTTTACAGTGAAATATGATTGTCTTCCTAGCTCTTTATTATGAAGCCTTTCTGACTTTGCTCAAATACATCTATCAAAAGAAGCGATATACCACCATAGGCATTTGAAGGTAGGTATCAACTACACCCAGTAGGGAAATATCTCAAGAGTATTGATTCTTTCCTAATCAGGCACTGTAAAATGATTAAACACTACAGGGTTCACTTAAGTCCCATGCCCTGGAAAACACAATTTCATCCAATTGCTTATGGTTTGAACTAGAGAACTACCAGCAAAACATGCAATTTCAATTTACAAGTTGCCACTGATTGACAATCAGAGTACCTGACAATTTGTTCCGGTGGTCAATCCAAAGTATGGATTGTTCCTAGATAAAATTTAACTAGCTTTCAGTCAGGGCATGCTGTTACACTCTTTTTACATGAGAGAAGAAGCCTGCCATCATTATTAATTAGTGGTCAATGCATTTTCCGATCCTTCTCTTTATTACACTAACTGCTGAAAGACTGAAGGCCTCCACCTCAGAGGAATGTTCTCAAATCCTACAGTTATCCTTGTGGCTATTCTCCCCATCCCCTCCAATTTTTCATCATTTCTAAGACTGTAAGGGGGCACAGCAGTGGTTACCTCTGTGATGAATTCAGAGGTAACATGACTTATTTCTCCTCCATAGTTCTCCAACTGATCCTCCAGCTCTGTCTCTGTTACATCAAAACCTAGCAGTAAGCACAACTAAGGGTGAAACCACCTCTGGCATCAGAATATGTTGCAGCTAACAAGCATCTTCGTTCAACAAAGAAAGGGAAAGGAACAGGTAGATAAACAAGTAAATCTCTTCCTCTACACCTAGTGCAAACAAGGCATTTCTTGAACTCTTAACACTGACTACTTTAAGACATAAAAACAGTATTGGGGTTTTGTTTAAGTTACGTATCTTATGCACTTAAGAGGTTTTTACTTTGTATTTGTTGATGCCTGACACAACACTGTGTTTGCCAGTGTCTGACACAATGCCATTTCCTTTACCTTTATATATGTTATTTCAAAACCAGAGCCTCATCCATTTATTGGAACTACTGTACCCACTAATTTTAGAAAGTTATTTATGTTTTATAAATGATATGTGATAGGTTACACACACACAAAAAATCATATTGTCTTATATAAAGGAATAAGTTACAGACCAAGTTAGTTTGGAGTGTCCTACTGTAAAGCCAGCAGAGTATCGTTTACACATCAGCTATGAATAAAAGCTACTAAAATGAGCAAATGCAGACACAGAACTTACTGTCAGTAAATGGCACAATGTAAAGTACAGAAGAATTGAGTACTTCAGCTCCTATGAAGCTCTGAACCATTGTAGAATACTCAGTGTCTGCATCTTCAAAATCATCTGTCAGATTACAGGACAGCTGTGTAATATTTGAACATCGTTTCGCAGTCTTCCAGTTGCTGTAAAACAAAACAAGTTAAAATAAAGGATCAAAACAACCTATCTAGATTCTCAGATACAAGGAAGTATTGGGGTGGTGGGAAGGGAAAAGGGTTTCTGAGTGGAAAAACAGACAAAAAAACAAGAAAAACCCAGCCTTAGTATTTTGAGTTAATAAACACTAAAACGAAGATTTGTGTCTGATAAAATAAGACTTGCCTGAGGTCAGTATATAGCACACGATAGTATGTTGGCACAGCTGGATCATTTTTTGCCTTCCAGGATAAAATGTGTTGAAAGTTGCAAGATTCAATTTGTAGATTGTCAGGTGGTCCTCCCAGAAATCTTCCTAGAAAGGTAAAAAAACAAACAAAACAAACAAAACTAAGCAACCAGCCAATATGAATAGCAAACAAATGTAGGATTGCAACAATTCTAATAAGCAAACTCAATTAGAACAGCCCAATATTTGCCCCAAAATAAAGCAACTGTAGAAGACAGTTCAGCACAATAGAAAAAAAAAAAAAAGGCAAAAAACAAGCGAAACACAAACCAAAACAACAAGCTGAAACAAAATAAAACCAAACAAACAAAACAATGCAAAGAAAGGATTGTCCTCGTGTATTATATTTCTATTAGGTTATTTCTTAAAGAAGCATGAAGTTTTAAAATTATGCTTGGTGAGATTATACAAGTTTTTTGAACTGCGATAGGAAAAGCATTTGAAAGACAATGAAAACTCTTACCAGGCAAGCTGCAACAAGCTGTAGACAGAATGTAGATGTACACTGGAAAATGAAACTATGTATTAATGCATTTGCATGTCTACAGTATGTGAATATCAGTTTACTATTGGCAATACGAATTTACAACAATTAAAGATAATACTCAGTATTCCCTCAGTGGAACTGTTTCTTTCACATCTTTTTTCTTCTACTGTCCTCTCCCCTTCTGTCCTTCCCCAGTGCATGGGGCGTCCTCTTACAACCTCTGTCACTAATTCGAGGCTCCTAGGACCTGGTTCTTCGATATAACTACACTGTTGTTCAGGTTTATGCTGATCCCTGACAGATGAGGTTCAAGATTCAGTGTGAATAGATGTTCTTAACAAATATTGTCTGAGAGGATTCTGACTATGTCAGGTAGCTCACTCTGTTAAACACCATTTAAGATCAAGATAAGAATCTTAAAACTGGTCTGGGAAAAAAAAAATACTATTACTGCTTGAAGAACATTACTGAATTATCCTCATAGACATCCTTCTTTGCTAAGTCCTTAAGGCTGTAGTTTAACGACTTTGGTGTATTGCCCACTATCTTTAGACAGCTGACTCCTGTAACTCCCTATTTCAGGCTCAATTTTGTAAGTACCTCTCTATTCTGTTTTTGTAACATTTCCCTGCAGGTCTTCAACTCTACAGAAAAGAAAAAAACCACCAGTGGATGCTGCAACTTCTCCTGTCGCACAGCATGGTTAAGGCCACATTCAGGCCTGCCAGCCAGGCCCATTGTCCAAGTAATCTCTGAAACTCAGCCTTCTTGCAGATCCTAATATTCTAGAGGTCCCCATATCTTCCTGTATAACCTCTGTAAGAAACTGTTCATTCATCCAGATTCTCGCTGTACCCACAATTCTCTTTGTTTACCAACCCAGTCTTGCATCATTTGAATGTTCTCAGCATGGTGCTTCAAAACATTTTTGAAATTATTGTTCTGAGCCCTCACATTTTTTTCCTTGAGAATCTTTAGCTCCCTTTCACTTTATGACCGCAACAAATACAAAATTCCTGTCCTCATTTTATAGGCATTTTGTGGCCTGTCCTCCTAATGATGAGATGCCAACACTCACGCTCAGTTGGCCAAAGAAGTTATTATTTAATTTCAAACATGCATGCTTCTTCTCATACTTCAGATGAACTCCATGGAAATACCTACAAAATTACATAATTGTTTTCCCTGTAACTCTTCTCCATGAACTCTCTTTTGTCATTAATACCCTACTCAAAAATACAATACCCAAAACAACACTAGCCTGCTACCTCTGTTGAACTGTGCTCATTAATAGTGCCTTAACGTGTTCTTTTATTCTCCTCACCTCACTTAGAAGGGTAACTTTGGTAGCATGAAGAATGCCTTTGATTTTACACTTGTACAGCAACTAATGCAGTAACACTCTAGTCCACAACTGAGGTCCTCAGGTGCCACACTATGACAAATAATATAACAGAACTACTTGATGTGTCAACAAGACTTGCCACAGTAAGAATGATTGTGAAAAGAGAAATCTTGGGACATATATCATAAAAAATTAGAACAATCTTTACAAGAGACCTACAAATAATGGATAGGACAGGACTATCACAGAATGGTAGAGGTTGGAAGGGACCTCTGGAGGTCATCTGGTCAAACTCTCAGCTATGTAATTCATAGTACCAGAATGCATATTTCTGGTAAAGTAGAGGGGACTCAGAATAGCAGCGGATGGGTGGGAACTGTCCTGCTCCAGATACAATGTGAGAATTTCCTAATGGATTAATACAGTTATTTTATAACCTTCTCTACTTTTGCAGAGAGTACTGGAAGAGGAAAGGAAAAATTTCCCAGGCAACTTATTAAAGAGCTATGTGCACAGAATCTTAATGGCTGCAGAGAAGTGGCTTAAAAATTGCTCTTTAATTAGCAGCACACACAACTTGGGCACCTAAGCCTGTTGAAATCATTTGGGACGGATAATTCACCAAGTATTTCTTATAAATCTGGCTCCTTGGATATCTGTCTCAGAAATATTCAAGTATGCTCCCAGCATCCCTTCTGAAATGAGATGCAACGAGATTAAGCAGCTCACTTGAGTTGCAGATGCAGCAAATTTATATTTCCACAAGACAAAAAAACTCATCTCTCTCAAGCTTCATTTTGCCATTCAAACCACAGACATCCGCTCTCTTGTACACCTTCCTCTTGCACTTGTTCTTCTACATTATTGTTGAATAATGAACATCCCTTTAGAGAAATGCAGTTAAAAGTAGAACAATTGATTTCTTGCCATATACTAACAGATCACCTATCTGGAAAAAACATCCAGTGGGGATGAGTAACAAACCAATACTTTAATGGTTATCACTCTTTACCTGAGCACAAGCTCAGATTTGTAACCATTTGTGGCAGGAATTGTCCCTTCTCCCAACAGGCACACAGCCTTTAGTGTAGTAGGGCGATTCCCATTATGGAAACACAGAGTGTCAGTACACAGACTTTAGTAATGACACACTTTTTCAGAGCAAGCCCTTCAGATGAGGAAATGCAAACAGTCTTTTGGCATTCTCTCTTATGCCAGCCACCTCACAGGTGTGAGCTGATGTATTTCCTGTTGACATAAAAGTTTTTCTATTTTGTCCATATTTGTGATTTTTAAAAGCATCTCCCCTATCAAAAAACAATTCCAGTTAACTAAAGTTCAAACTGCCTCAGAACCTTGTTTCAACAAACATGTTTAGCAAAGACAGTTGGAGGTTGCAAAATTTTGTAAGTTACACTATTACATAAGAGACAAAACAAAACAAACAAAAAACCCAACCAAAGGAAAAAAAAAAACCACAACAAAAAACACCTCCCAAAAAACCAACTAACGAACCAATAAAACCCACAAAATGAAAAAAAGAAAAACAAAACAACCAGCCATCCAAAAAACACACCCAACCAAATTTAGAGCAAGTAACTTGGAAAATTAAAATTGGAGAAATAAAGATGGTTTGTAAACTGAATGGGGAATTTTCTTTACCATCTTTCCCTTTTTACAAAATTAAATGATCCTATCAAAATACTTTCTTACTATAGCTACTGCTCAGCCAACAAAATATGATTGCTGTGCCTGCTAATCCAGAAACTAAGAAGTCCTGAAAAAAAAAATAAAGAAATGAAAAACAACACACCCAGCTAAGAGTTCCCTGAACATTTAGAGACACAGAATGCAGTATCATGTCAAAACATTTCTTTCTTATGGGAAAATCATGGTTTATGAATAAAATTGAGTATACTTAATACACTAGATTCTTGATTCTTTGAATTATTCCAGGGAGAGCTCTATAAGATGATGGTATCTTACTTCAGTTAACTCAGGAGTGTTAGTGAAAAATTAGTGCTAGTCCTCTTGCAATATAAAGGTAGAGGCAACTTACCAAGCTGATAAAAATGTATTGGTCCATTCATCAGTGTTTCCATAGTGATTAAGCAATATAACCTACTGATTGCAAAATAAACATTTTGCTTCTGTACCTGCAAGCACATAAAAAAAATCCACAAAAAAACCCCCAAACAAACAATAGAAACCAACCAAATATCAACAACACATTCGGCAAATCACCTTAGTAAATTACTTGCAAGAAAAACGAGGTCTATATACAAGGATTTATTTTAACCTCTTTAATGCTCAGGGGGAGGCAGTGGTATTGCCATCAGGGCTGGGGTGGGGGGCAAGGATGCTCTGATTAGACCAGGCAATTCTGTGACAATATCACTATCTGCTTTTCACAAGGCAAGTCCCTTACCATCCAAATTAAATACAGAAAGCACTGTATTGTAACATCCTCTTGACTTGATTTGAAATATTGTTGTAATTGTTTACTGTTGTAAAAAATGTTTCCAGAAAGAAGGTAAATCAAGGGGAAGATTAGAAAAAAACCAATTATATTCATTATAAGGAAGTTATGAAGTTTATGTTACCATTTTTTAATATACAAGACCTAATAAAATATTCCTTCTCCTTGATGTTATTACTCTATTATCCTTATAGCACTAGCATTCACAGGATCTCATTTCAAATTGCAGGCAAAGTACCAAGGAAAAACTGAACCTAGAGATGGACGGGCAAGGGTATAACTGTTTGCAAAGAATCTTCTCCTTAGATTTAATACACATAAATTGTGTTTTAATTTAAAATTAGTTTTAAATACAACTTGAAATATTTTCTCTGTAAAACAAACAGCTTAAAATTTTAAATCATGGCAAAGCATGCTAATGTCAAACTTAACATAGTATTTATGTTCTCCGTTTGACAAGTTTAACCAAACACCAGCCTCCAAACCAGCCCAAGCCAGCAACATACAAGCAACATACAAGCAACATACAAGCAACATACAAGCAACATACAAGCAACATACAAGCAACATACAAGCCCCTGTATCAGTATGTTAAAATAGGATAAATTTAAAAAAAAAAAAGCCAACCCTATCTGAGGTGTTAATCTTCCTCTGCTCAGAGTTTTAGCATGACTATAGGAAGTCACTGGATAAATATTGAGAACCTGTATCTGTGCAACTAATAATCATAATTCCACAAAGAGGGTGTTCTTTTAATTTCAGTTTGCTTAATTTTATAAATTCATTCAAGCATGACATATTTAGGTGATAAAAATTACCCGTCTTTCTCTTTTCAATCAAAATTTAAAAGATGGACTAGTTAGAAAATGATGACTAGTTACAAAAGCTTTAAGTTTACCACTTCTATTGGCAAACTAGAAAGTGATTAAGTCACACATATCTATCAAACCCATTTAGTTCTGACACTAATGAATGTGACAGAAGAGAACGTAAACCGACTTTCTTATTCAGATCAAGCCTACATATCACACTAGTAGAAAAAAAAAAAAAAATTTCTTTCTACTTCAACAAGATTACCTGCTCTGTTCAGAAGTCACACAGAACCCCAATGCCAAACAATGTTACTTTCATGGTCACTTCAAAGAATAGCTACATGTGCAGGACCTGATTTTTCAGACTGTTCAAAATTTTCTCTTAGGAGAAAAACTTTGAAGACCCTGAACTGACTTAGACAAATACTTCCTTTGGGTCTTAATCCTTGCAATTTATCACAAAACATGTTCAAAGCACACCATAAATAGCACTGTGCCATAGACGTATTTGTGTACCTTTGATGCCTGTTGTACATGCTGCTGCGAGTATCAACTGTCTCATCCTTGGAAGATGAAGTGTCTTGTGTATGGCTCTGTGTGTCAATCAACACACATATCTTACATGATGCATATTCAAAGCCAAGTTACATGTTTAGCACCTTAGATAGGCAAGAAAAATGTGACAAAACGGTTTTGTATCCAAGTTTGCACAACTGTCTAAATCCAGATGTTGCTTGCAGATCTATCAATACCAGTGAAATTTCAGGCAAAAACCATTTTTGTCAGAACTCTGATTAGCTTTTGTCATCTTCCTCTTCAGAGCTTCAGCAGTCCCTGGTGAGAAGCCATAAAAATAGTATTAAGTCCAGCTCACAGTCACTTCATCAGCCTGTGTTCACAGTAACTGCTCTTAGAGCTGCCTGAAGCCCCCAGCGCTTTCAAAACTCAGCTTCACACTTCCAAATCATCTTCAGTGACAGCTTATTTTTAAACTACAGTTCAGGCTGGGCTGTTTTCTATTTGCTTCCAATCGG
>JANHFX010018140.1:0-30527 GCA_027560015.1 Chloroceryle amazona | reverse complement strand
CCCGCGGCCGGAGGGGAAGGCTCGGTACGGCCTCTGGGCGGGCGGACCGACGCCGGGCCCGCGGGGGGCCCGCGGGCTGCGGAGTTCCAACCCCTTCACCCGCAAGCAGGAGGAGGAATGGCGGCGCCGGAACCGGTCGGCGCTGGCCTACATCGCCGCGGCCGCCGTGGGCATGGTGGGCATGTCCTACGCGGCCGTGCCGCTCTACCGCCTCTACTGCCAGGTACCGGGGAGCCCCGCGGCCCGGCCCCGCCGCCAGCCCCTGCGCGCCCACGGAGGAGGACGACGGGGCAGGAGCTGGGGAAGGGGAAAGGGCTGGGGAAGGGGATGGCGCGGGTCACTCAGCCCCTTTCCTTTGCCAGGCGACCGGCGTGGGCGGAACCACGAGCGCAGGGCACAGCTCGGAGCAGATCGGGAGCATGGAGCCGGTGAGGGACCGGGTCATCAGGGTCACGTTCAACGCGGACGTGCATTCCAGCATCCAGTGGAACTTCAGACCCCAGCAGAGGGAAATCTACGTGAGTGACTTCGAGTTCAGCCGCGCACAGAGCCGCTGTCACCGTGAGGTGGAAGCGGCGGCTTTTACCTCGTTTGGTCACCCCGCGTCCTGCTCCCGCAGACCCATCGAGGTGCCAGCTGGGGCTCGAATCCGGAGAAACACACAGAGCTGGGGGCACCTTAGTCCAGGGCGCTGCCACAGAACTTCCACTTCAGAATTCTGTCTTGGGTGCTGGCTGGGAGGGCTAATAGCTCCTTCTGCCGGAAGGCAGAGCTTTTATCATCACTCGTGTAGTTGCTCCCTTTCCATCCTATCCAGCTACCAAAAAAACATTGCTTATATATTATACTTAAATATATCTGTGGAATTTGCTGACCTTCCAACTACTTCCTCTTTTTGCCCCTATTGTTGTAGGACTGTTTTTGCTTTTTAAAATTTTCTTTTAACTTTACTGTTTAAAATAAGTTCTTTATAAAAACTCTCAAAGGGAGTCCTACTACTTAGGGGGTTTCTGAGTATAGGAAAAAAAAGAGAACAACCTGAAGAAATTAAATGTACAGCACATATATAAGTTGCATATTAAAAAAAATCTCTATACTGCTAAACTGCTGAGAATAATCAAAGCTGCAGTGGCAAACTGGCTGAGGTTAAAAATGCACACACAGAACATAACTGATGCTTTTCATTTTGGATGGGGGTGACTTGCCTGTAAGCAAAATATTTGTGAAGGAACCATTTTGAAACATCAAAAGAGTAAATTAACAATTCTAGCTGAAGTCTGAAGAACTCTGTTTTGAGGGGTAGAGGGCTGCAGAGGCTTTAAAAAACAAAAAAAAAAGTTAAAAAATATCACTGCAATTACTTCATACAGGTTGTACCTGGAGAGACCGCACTGGCATTTTATAAAGCGAAGAATCCTACTGACAAACCGATAACTGGAATCTCTACCTACAATGTCATACCCTTTGAAGCAGGACAGTATTTCAATAAAATACAAGTAAGTGTGGACAAGGCAAAGATTATAATCTATGATGTTTCCTTTACATGGGTGAGAATCGTTAGCCATAAATTTAACTTCTTCTAACTCTGATCCTGGACAGCCTTCTTTGTGTGCCAGCATTTTAGGAAAATACCTTGATTTTTCCAAATGATGATGCATTGGTTCATTCTGAGCCTTAATCTCTTCATCACAAGCTGCAATAGGTGTCCAATTAGCGTGGCTCCCAAATGTAGGATCCTTAGTAGCACTGGGTTTGAGAGCAGGGGATAACAAGGTGAGCCAGCCTGGGCCGTCTGCATGTTTGGACTTTCCCTTATAAGCTAATTTCTTTTCCCCTAACACAAGAGGAACATAATTGCTGTTACATTTCTAATAGGGTTGATCCTTCCCAGGATTTGGGGGATATACAGGGAAGGCAATTTGATTTTAGAAGGTGAAGCTATTTTGCATGGTAGCAGAGATGAAGTTTACCACAGGCAGTGTTGTCTAATCAGTTTTGTTTTTTTTCCTCCTGCGTGCAGTGCTTTTGTTTTGAAGAGCAGCGGCTAAATCCTCAAGAGGAAGTGGACATGCCTGTCTTTTTCTACATTGATCCAGAATTTGCAGAGGACCCTAAAATGGCTAAAGTTGATTTGATCACCCTCTCTTACACCTTTTTTGAAGCAAAGGAAGGACAGAAGTTACCACTTCCTGGATATCAATAATGGGCAATCTCTACACCACGACTTCTGCTACCCCACTAGCCGTTCTGAAACCATTTTTCAATGGAAGGAAGAACTGCAGGAGTACTGTGAAATATGAAATTTATATTATCAAATCACCACAGGCATGTGCTGCTATTATTAAAGGACAGTTATTTTTTTTTAAAAAAAACAAACACCTATGTAGTTGGGATATTATTTCTTCATCTAACAACAGAAAGGAACACACTGCTCCTGGAAGACAAAGAGTTTCCTTGAGGCATCTTTTTGTAAGATGGTATGTGTTATATGAAAATGGTGAGGCAAATTTTTTAACCCCAGGGCAAGTTGAGATCTTAATTAAAAAAAATATTTTTATTAAGCATTTGAAATCACATTGCTGGCTCTGAAGAGTAACTTCCATGTAAGTTACTGGAGGTAAACCTGAAAACAAAACTGAAACAAGAGTGTAGTGCTATGGAACCCTCCCCTGGCACAGGAGGACACAATGATTCAGAAGGTGATGCATCCTCCCAAATAATTACTGAATCAGTAGTTTATCTGGTCAGAGCAGACTGCTCTAGAACTGTTATCATTTGAATGAGGAACAGTAATTTAAATGTAAGCACATCAAATCTGTGGTATGGAGTCTGTTTAGAAACACCACCTTCACATTTCCATGGTGTTCAGCTCATTCAGAACACCCGTACTGCTAACGACTGCTCCTTCACACTGCACAGGGATGTACACCGGGCACCTCTACAGGGAGACAAACTCAGCTCGGGTACAAAATGCTTTGAAGGGAAAGGCAGCACATAAACAACTGCTCTAAATTGCAGGCCAAGTTAATAGCACAGGAGTCTCCCGTAAAACCAAAAGGAAACCAACCTCATTCACAGGATAAGTCTGACAAAGGCTGCCCAGCAGCATATCAGTTGTTCAGAGGTGCTCTGTTTACCATCAGAACACGTAAGCCTGTATTTATGTAACTTTTGGTCATTATCTGTGGGGTAGGGATAATGACACTGTAGCATAGCTTTGCAAACAAGCAAGTTGTAGAGCGAGTTTAAGTGACCCACTCATTTTCAGACAGGATTTAGTCTCAGCCCAGTATCTCATCTGCTAGGCCAGTTCTTTCTACCCCTTTCAGCAGATGGAATCTAACAAAGACAGACATATTAGTTTATTTGGATTCTAAAAAGGTAAAGGGTGTATCAGAAATAACCTCCAGTTACTTGAGTCTCAATTAGGTTTGCATACAATAATTTAATAAGTGTTTTCCTGAAAATAAATGAAAGCTGCCTTTAAAATGCACTGCTGTGCCAATTACATGTGTTGTTTCAATGGATTCTGACATTCATGTCAGGTGTCCACAGTGGAGCTAGCACAAGTGAAATACATCTGTACGAAGACAGCAGCAAGCTTTATAATCTACAATTCCAGTTACAGTTCATGGAAAAAAAAATAAGTATATAGACAAATCATTGAACCCGGGCTAGGATAAAAAAGTAATTCTTACCTAGGTTGTCTTTAGTCCATCGTTTTTGTGAAAGCTGAATTAATTGTCACAGTTCTCACACATTGCTTCATTCCGGCCGCATGCTTCAGAAGAAAAGGAATATCCCCTGGCAAGTGCCAGTCTTGCAAGAATAAGGGACTGACCCTCCAAGTTTGAAAGCCCAAGTTTGCACAGATACCGAGCACATTCCAACTATAACACAAGCTCTCTAACTTCAGTAATTAACCTGTTCCCTTGCACCTATCTGTGACCATTTTGCTTCTTTAAATATAGCAATATATTTCTATAGTGGGTTTGCAATCGCCCAGGACGGATTACCAGCCACCCTGAAAGAGCCTCAATTCATTTGTTACCCTTCGGTGTCCTGGGCTTTTACCAACGTGACAATGCTGCAGGGAAAAATCGATCCACTTCAAATCCTATTTTCAGGAGTTTTCTCAGGCTGCTGTCCAGACCGTTGCAAATAATACACAAACCTACGAACAAACCCCCTTCACTTCTTCAGGGTTGTGGTTTTGATAGAAATAAAGGTGTTCTAATGGTCCTACTGTAAGCTGCAAAATTGCTGAATTCACACGGAAATGCCTCCAGTGCTACCCACGTTTGGTACCTCAGGGAAATACACACATCCAAAGTGGTGGGGCTTAACTTCTCAGTAAGCATTTGCTTTTATTTGGAATTTTATGCTACAAAAACTGCAAAACTGACTGAGAACTTACTGCTTAACTAACATAATGACCATTGAAAATGCAGTATTTCACAAAAAATTAGCTACGAACATGAAATAAGTTCTCAAATTTTATATGGATTATAAATTCAGAGAACTATACCTGTTAAAGTGCACATTTTACATTCAGCATTAAATGAGATAAGGCACTTTATTAATAATAAGGATAAAACTGTTATTAACAGAGTTACACAACTTGACTAAAATATAAATGGCTAACTTGCTCATCTGCATTGTAGATGATTATTTTTTCCTTCACCAGAACAACAATCTCTGCAGGGCAGTAACATTGAAAGAAATGATTGATCCCTCTCCAATATTTACTGAGTAAATAAAAGCAACAACAACAATGGAACAAGTGGGTTTTTTTTCTGTTCTGTTAATCACGGATGACAGCTGCTCATGTCCCAGCTCAAGTTCTTACCCAGATAAAAATCCAACTATATTGGGAGCTGTGAGGAAGAAAACAAAATCTGTACTCCAAATATGAATGTAGGAAAGTAACAGTGCAGGTCTTCAGACATCTACTGAGAGGCCCAATTTCAGAGAAGTCCTACATACCAAAACCCCCTATAAATATCCAGGGAGGGTCACACAGAGAGCAATGAGGCCAAAACCAGAAACAGGATTCTGCAGTTTCTGTAAACGTAACCTTCTCTTTTGTTTGCTGCATGAAGGGTAAAGCAATACAAAGGAACAGTGAACTTGGCAGCAAAGCTTTTGTCTATAGTTGCAAGAGTCCTTTTTCTTTACTCACGTCAGTTGTCAAGTGTTACTTCATATGCAGGTGAATTTGGAAATCATATTTGAAAGGCCCCAAAACTACTTTAAAAATACTCATGCAAGTCACCTTGAAGAATACACAGTCGAACATTTAGGACTATTTATCAAGGTGTAGAACCAAGTAACTCTTCAACTTCCACACAGCCTTAGTAACCCAATGCTTATTGTTTGTTGTGTCCAAATACAAAAGCTGTTCTGTTATTCCCTTGTACGCTACAGGAAGTGCTGCACAGGAGCAGCATCAAAGAATAGTATGTTCAGTAGAAGACTCCACCCTCCACCTTCAGCACTCTGTGCTCTTTTTAACTTCTGTCTTCAACACATCACCAATTTCTTCATAAACAGCTCTGAAAGAAGAGAACAGGGCAAGTCCTACATCACAGTTGTTTAATTTGAACAAAATGCACTAATGAAATCCTCCCCAAGCACGAAATGCTAAGAGCTTATAGTGTTGGCCTAACAGGGGAGCATCAGTTGCAAGATGCCCGGGTTTCCATGGAAACAAAGAGTGTCTGTGATGATAAATTTAATGAGATACTTCTGGACATTGTCACTTCTGATGAAATAAGTTTGGGAACAGGACTGCAAGACACAAGTGGCAGGCATGCCACCTGGCATGCAATTACTGCACTACAAAAAAAATAAAAATACAACCTTTGTCAAGACTTTTCTACCTCAGAATTCAATGCTTCCTTGTGTAGGTCACTCAATATTTTTGCTGTTTTCAGGTAGAAAGGAGAGTTCTGCCATCTGTTTATTTTCCTATTAGCTTTCTGTCTGACCATTTGGCCCTCTGGAGACTCCCAGCATCCATACCCTTTTGTAGCTTTTATTTAAAATGAGGATTTTGTTGATATGCAGTAGAACAGCATTCTTAAAAGCCACAATTACTGTGAACAGGAATTACTTTAGCTACCTTGCTCCTGAACTACCTGTGCTGAAGTGTAAATCAACTTCCTCTGTCTGGCCCCTTACCATGTTTTATTCACCCTGTCCTATCTCTGGATAGGATTTCAGATCATTTTTCATGCAGTTATTACTCCAGTAATTCTATACAGATTCCACTCAATGATCACACTACAGGAGTTTCTTCCTTAATTGGTTACGCCAGAAACATTGGAAGAAAATACACAATGTCATTTCTGTTAACATGGTCACTGTCATTTCTGTCACAATGTCATTGTCACTGTCACTGTCATTTCTGTTAACATTATTTAAGTTATCATTGGTCCTCTAACTCGGCCTAAATAACGTGCTTTGTTTTCTCACTCAGAAGAGCACATCAGAAGCCTCCTTGCCTTTAGCACCTAAGACAACTGAGTATTACCTATTTTGAAAGCTACTTACTCAGTGGGAGCCAAGGGATCAAACTCCATTATCTCGTAGTAATGAGGTGATTGTGACTTGTTCTTTGATGCAGCTGAAGAATGAAAGACAGGCAAATATAAAACCAGATTTAAATGTAAAAGAAAAGCATGCTTACTGCATGTTACTTCAGTCTGCTACTTTCAGGTAGCTACAAGATCTCCTATGTTATCCGTGAAAATTAGGTGGCCTGCAGTATTTATTACCTGCTGTTGATGGTCCATTTAATGATGTAGTATGTCCAGTCTGCAGATTTACTGGAATCAGAGGCACTGGGCTTAAAAGAGTCGCCAGCTAAGGACATCAAGCAAAACAGTGCATGACAGACTGCTCTACAAGAATTGGTTTGACTTAACTTCTGTAACTGCAGACTTATCTATAGACTCTTGGACTATAGCAAGTAAAATTCTAAGGTCAACAGTTATCAGTCTAATTAATCTTTACTCTCCAACGAAGTTCAAAACATATTTTAGTGCTACCCATGGCACATTTGTATAATTTACTTCTGCACAATTTGTTACGCTACACAGACTCCAAGAGCGGTTCGCAATACGGGTGTCTGCTTTTACTTGCCAGTTAAAATAAGGACTGTGCATGCGCTTAAGGGCTGCTTCTCAGCTCTTCTATTTCATACTGACTACCACAGAAGAGCATTCAAACTTGGAACATTACCACAAAGCCCCTTCATATTCTTTGCTTTCCTTCTATCATGAGTGTTTTTTTGCAGCATATGCCATTTGTCCTACATGGTACTTTGGTTTTAAGTGTTTGGGTTTTTTTTGGTGGTGTATTTTTGGTTGGTTGGTTTTTAATACCTTACTCAAGACAGGAAATACACCAGAGTAACATAAAGGCATCAGGAGGAGATCTCAATTTGCTTCACGCAGCAACAGATTAAACACAAATAATAGAGTAACCGCTTGCTGCAAGCTCCTCTGAGATTGTGCTGGACACAAGAAAAGAGGCGTTCATATCAGCATCTGTGGTATCAACAGAGGAAAGTTGGTCTGGTCACCAAATCCAGAGTGTTCCCTGATGTATGAAGAAGGGCCACTTTATATCCCACTTGGACAGTAGTCAGTGTAAATCCACAGTTCTTGTTTTGACAGTTGCCAGCAAGGAATGGTTATTCTGAACATAAGTGTTACTCACATTGATATAAGAATGTCCAGCTGGGTTGCTTACACTATTATTTTGTGCTTCAGTTGCAAATCTAGGAGAGAGTAATACATTGGAAATAAATGAGAAACTATCAAACCTGACATTTTGATTGTTACACTATTTTTTTGCTGGTCTGTCTACCTCACAACTGAGAGCAGCATGGGCAGGTGGGACACACTCCCGTTCACATAAAAGGCAGGGAACTACCAGGATACCTCTCCTATCTTTAAAAACTCTTCATATAGATGGGTACAATTTGTCTGTTTCTCTCTTTCACTGCAGCATTGGCAACACTGAAGCAGAAAGTCATATATATCCTAAGTGTGTTCTGAGATAAATTTATGTCCGTGACTAAAGAATGCCATGGGAGCAGTGCATTTTTAAGCATGTTAAGCAATGTTTAGCACACAGGTAGTTTTCACTTGTTTTACTGAAGTCACGTGTAAAAGTAGTTAAATCTGTGTTCTCAGAGCTTTCTATAAACTCATTAGATAAATTACAGATTACTAATGCCCCTGAAGATCTGTTATCATTTCTTGCTAAGCAATTACTCACGGGAATTGCTGAGCTTTTGTAGCAGTTGCTGAATCTAGCTGTGGATAAATTGATGGATGGTGCCTGGTTTTATCTTCAGGGTGTGCAGATACGCAGTCTGAAATTCAAAGCAGTAATTAATGATCATTTAAACATTATTAAGCAAACGTTAGTTACTTGTATTGTGAACACTTGAAAGGGTAAAGTTTTGTTTGGAAGACATGTAAAGAGTCTGAAACAAATTGTTTATTGCATGGAAGGCAAAATTCTGATAACTCTGAGAAGGTTTTCGATGCAATATATTTATCTCCTTAAAACGCCGTAACAACTTCAGTAGCGCTAACCAGGGCAGACACGACTAAATCCTCCTTTCACTATTTCTGAAAGAAGAAAGCAGAATTATAGGCCTTTATGGCTGGGAGGACATTCACACCTTCAAGTCAGTACACAGACTCCCACTGCAGTGGAGAAAGGAGGGGCTTCTGCAAACAGTAACTCAAAGTGCCACAGTTGGGAGCTTTACTCGCTCCTTGGACTATGAAAGAGGTTTAAAGTTAAAGGAGATGAGTCCCTTTCTCAAAGCAAGCTGTTTCTAAAACTAAGTGCCTCCTGAAAAAACCTGGGACATCAAGAGGGTATGAGAAAAGTGTACCTGTGTTTGTTTCTTCCAACTCTACAAAAACAAGCAGCTACTAGACTGTTTTACAGGCTTCATTGTAACAGAAAACAAAGCATGGTCTGCTGTTCAAATTGAGGTAATGGGGGAAAAAAGATTATTGCTTCCACTGTAAGCAAATTACAGGGAACCTTAAAATACCTTACATTTTTCTCCTATGTACACACATAAGTTCTTTTAAGGAGACTGAGAAAAATCCTTAAAGAGTATCTTTGTTTTCTTTCTTACAAGGAGCTTCTTGATTGCTTCACTAAGCTCTTGTTGGATCTCTGCAGGAAACCAGACTGCAAAGGAACAGTGCATTCATCACTTACTAAGGCCTGAAGGAGACACTGCAGAGTCAGTTTGTACCACTGCTGACACAGGAGATGGAGAATCTAAGGAGAGGTTGAGTAGATCACTTGACGGAGCAGATGGCTGTTTCCTGTACAGCTTAACATCCAAAATGGAATAAAAGTTAACATTTCTTCTTGTTGTTTGTGTTTTTTTTCTAAAGGAACTTGTATAGTTCTTAACAAATTTCTATATTCACAGAATGTAAACATTTACAATCATAATATTAAAAATTGGGATGTATAAGAGAAGACCAGGATTTTGTGTGTGTGTGTGAAAGATAACTAATGAAACAAAAAAAATCCTTTCCCCAAAAAGATCAGTTTCAACAAGGTTGCTATTTGAAAAAAATTAAGGAAAACAGTTCTGAAGTAGGAAACAAAACAGACTCAAATCTAAAAAGCAGCATTAGCTTCTTTAGCTACAGGTTTAATATTCATCTTCCAATTGACCCCGTACAATTATTTCCATGCTACTTGTTTGTGTTACTGAGATTTGATTCATACTTAGGAGATTATTGTAATTTTGAATTTTCCCTATCTAAAACAGGACTGAAAAAATACAATAATCAATGTTTCCTAGGATACAGAAAAGAGTTCCCTTTGTCTCTTTTGTCAATGTGTTAAAATGAAAAGTGTAACTAACCAAGAATTTTAATAAAACCACATGCTTGAATCACACCGGCTTGGCCACACCAGACTAAAAATAAATAAATAATTTAAAAGATGATGCATTTTTAATTTGGAGACTCCTGAATAGTACAGAAAATGCACAGACGGCACCATGTGGACTATTAACTAGTCCAACAGTGCATCCATCAAACAAAAACATCCACCTACATAACCAGAATGTAGTAATAGCAGCTTTTCAAGGAAAACAAGATCGTCTTCTATCTTTAATAATTGTCAGCTGTATTTCAGCATTCACAATGCAGTCATTTTCATACTGAGATGACTACACAATTATGGCTTAGCAGAAGCTGAAACATGTGCAAAACTACTCTGGGCAATATAATTAACCACCATAATTTTCAATCAATAAAGGGCAGTCATTAAAGATTTGCTACAAGCCATTACTCACAGTTCAGAAAAAGCTTTGACTAAGGAAAAAAACCAAACCCCAAACATCAGTAATAGTGAATTCTGATAGTCTAACATATCTCAGTCTCTAAACGCATAATAGATGAAACATTGTGGTTTCTTGTTTTGTGTATGCCAGGTAATAGTGCTTAGCTGTAGAGGTAATAAACCAGCATGTGAATACATCTCTCCATCTCATTTTTCCTGACTGAGCTTCCATCTTGGATTTGACATCATTTGCTACCTCAGTTACATGAATTTGCATGAAGTTCTGCTAGTAAGACTTAAGAAAAATCAGTAAGAGTAGTATCAGCCTGTTGCCTCCTGTACCACCCAACTAGAGAATAAAATTCTGTGTATATCTAAAGTGTATTTTTCACAACAAACAGAAATAGGAATGTTTACAGTCCTGCAATTCACAAGCACATCTATAATTACTCACCTCTGTGCGTTCACGTTGTATTCTCTGGTTCTCCAAAAAGCGAACTCTGTTTCGAGAGAACCTGTTGAAGTTGCAGAATCAAATGTTCATTCTTACACTTCTGTGATGTCATTCATAAGAATATTAATCAGAATTTGATGATAACTGGTTTATCAAAGGACTTCAGAGGCACCAAACAAGAACTAAAGGTACTTTCTTCTATGGCACTTGTTTCTGCACTAGGGATTTGCCTCTCTTCTCCAGGGCTGTGGTCCTCTCTCCAATCACCTGTACTAACACCAGTTTGCTCTTGAGCTCATTTCTGGAGACAGCCATCACTTTCTTCCAAAGCAAAATCAAGACACAGCTGACAATTAAGTTTGCTTCTGTTTAGGCAGCTAGGTAACTAAGAACATGCACTGTACCAAATCTGGCTCCTTCTGACCAGAACACTCTTCCACCTGAGCTCCAGGAAGCCTTCTGTCCTCAGAGGTCCCCACATTCCCTCATGCCATCTCAGGACAAACCACACACCTATTCTGGTACACAGCCCTCTCATTAGTTCAGGCATTTGGAATAACTTAGAAAAAAAATAAGGAAACAAAAAAATTCACCTGCATAAATCTTTACATACTAGGAGTCATAGCAGTGCCACAGTGGGTCCAGAGGAGAGGCAGCCTGTAAAGTGCTGAACTAAGAGCCCTATGTGGTAGGAACATGAGTCTGTCTGTACAACAGCATCTGCTACTGAGGGTTACCATACTGGTGAGGCCCATGAAGACAGCCTACATACAGGGAGGAAGAGACGAAAAAACCTTTCTAACTGCAGACTGTAAAGTATTTTTATCTGAAACTCAGAAAGAACTGAAAAGTTGCTAAAGCCACTAGAGGGAGTCATCATTACATACATGAGGCCAGTTTACTGCACAATGGTGAGTGCTCCTAGTTTAATTTGGGCTCCACGTTAATAATCAGAAACAGAGAATGCAGCATGACTTGTCTTCAGACAATACACAATGTGTGAAACAGATGCAGCTGGTCCTTTACACATCTCATTGCTGAGGAGGAGTTCCAGAGAAGTCTTCTGCAGCAAATATTAACCAAAGACATTTTAATCCTTATCAACTCTAAAGTGCAATGCATCAGCACCCAGGAAGACTCATTACATATAAACTGTAACATTATAGGACTAAACCACAGTAGTTTTCTGTCCAGTTTCACAATGGCCAATTAATCGCTTCTTCAATCACCAGGTGAGTCCTTCCTAAGGAATTTGTTGAATTATGCCCACAAGCTACGATTCACAGTTCAAGACGTTCTTGGCCTTGCCAATATTCATCAGTTGTAACAAAAACAGAAGCCCACATCTGACTTCAGTTGATTTACAGAAGCTGAACAGAATTCTGTTTCTGCTTTACTAAAGTGAAAAAACTTCTTAAAGTAAGAAGTGAGCACACAATTCTTTCCAGGCAGTTACTGTAAAATATGTCCTGCACTGCTGTAGACCTAAGAGTTAAGGATAAATGAAAACTAAATGTTGTCAGGATTAGGCCCAAAGTTTATGCCATGACACTCAGAGGAATTAGTGTGATATTTTCAGTGCAGTATTAAGAAGAGGATTAAAAAGAAAAGCTGACTAAATTCTCTAAATCTGCTAAATTTAATCATGAGCCATTGCACTTGATGCATAATGATTTTTAGAACATTTCTTAGCCGTGGAGGAGATCAACTACTTAACTTGGAAGACTAGTTCCAATTAAACCAGAATACTCTCTCTGAGTATGCTCATGTAATATTTTGGGGGATAATACCAGAATTTTGAGTTTAAAATTAATTTCTGTTTTGCTAGCATCTAGTCACACTACCAATGACATAACAGACAAATACACCCGATGTCAACACAAGCACCGCGAAGCTTCCATGTGTAAAGGAAAGAAACATTCTCTGCTGTAAGACAAGTAGAACAGCGTGTTACAATCCAGCTGAGAAAAACAAGAGACTCTCTTAAGCATGCAATGAGGCAGAATGCTATTCCATGGCTGATTTCTGCAGTAAAGCTGTCCAAGTTGTTTAGAAAGGAGAACAAGTATTCTTTCTTGGAAGCACATGCACTTAACAGACACAAGAACCACCACAAGTACCAAAGGGTTGGTACCAGACTGATGACAAATTCCCTGTGCACTACCACACAGGAATGTCAAATTCCAGTATAACGTTTTGCTTGTGTGCCTCTATCTGGTTTCTTGTCTATGCTGTTACCTTGTTTTGCCCCATGCCAACGATTTTTTAAGTATCTTTATGAGCTGTTTCTAAAACACTTAGAAAACAACAAAGCCATAATTTTCCCTTTTCACAACCATGTTTCTTCCCTGGATTTAAAGATAAAATCTGTCTCCTTGTGGAGGATCAACATTAGATGTAGGGACCACCTGTGTCCATTAAGTGCACGTACTCAATTAGGAAACCAAATGTGAGTATTTACCTTTCATGTCCCAGGAGGACGTTATTCAGATCTTCATTTACTTGTATTAACTCAACTATCACATCTTCATTCTCCACTGTCACCAACAGTTCCATGATCCTCTCCTGCATCATCCGACAGGTTTTATACAGTTTCTGCCCGAGGCAGGGAAGAAAAAAAACAGATAAATTATAACTGTGGACTCCCAGTTTGTCAGTTCTGGAGAAGAATGATAAGACACTCGCGCACTGCAGACTCATGGGTAACATTCCTTAATTTACACAAACTGCACGCATACCAAACACTGCAAATAGCATAATTTTCATGTCTTTGATCCCTGCAAGGCAGGTTGACAACTCCTGTCGTCACAGCCAGCACTCCTACCTGATCCCTACCTCTTGACCCACCTTTATTTCTAAAGATATATCAGTCTCTAAAGTCTAAATTATAAAATAAGAAAGATCCCTCTGGGTGATGCATAGAAAATATGATTCAATCCTGTCTGAAGCTGATTAAACTCAGCAGGAGACTTTGCATGGATGTAATGGATGTGATCCCGTTCAACGTCTGCTTGCAGAAAAGACGAGTAGTCTGAAGGACGGAAGTGCTCTGTGACACAAGTCTCTAGCTCTCTAACTATTCCTCTACGTGGAGATGTTTGGATGCAATTAATCTGTGTACTTCCTGAGAAAGTAACACAGACCTGGCAGAATCAGGTGATAGGAAAATTATGACAGTTTATTGAGAAGAATTTTGCATTATTGCCTGTTGAAATGTGTCAAGGTTTAGTTTATTTATATTCCTCTCCACTGCAGATTTTGCAAGTTCAAAGAAACAAATTCTTCAGCAACAGGAACTTCAACTCAGCCAACATTTTTTCCCCCCATGGTGCATTTGCAAATGCTGGCTGGCTCCACTTCAGGAAAACAAAAAAGGAGGGGGGAAAATCCTCTATTTGCACACTGCTATTCAGAAACTGTGCCGCTATTATTTTCAAAGTGATCTGATTTTTTCCTCAAAAAACATACACTTCATGTAAATAAATGATTATATTTGTGTAAAAATAAATATTGCACCCTTTGCCAAATCTGCATAAGGATTACAGAATACTGTAACTTTCAATGCTGCATCTTCATAGCCCAGGAGAAAAAAAAAAAAACAAACAAAAAATTGTACTCAGTTTAATGTAATTAAATTTAAAACCTCTTCAACTCCACATTTTAGTACCTGATCTGCATTTAAAAACCCACGTATTTTGTATAACTCCATTATATATGCAGATTAGGCCCTGTGTAAATATCAATACTCAATAGAGAAGGAAACTGAGACACTCAATTCCAGCACAGATTAGCTTGGCTTTGCTCCTACCCACAATGAGGCACGCACTCTTATGTTTTGGAAACTGGAGTGTTGCAACGATGGACTACCAGCTGGTGTAACAATCACCAGTGATTCCAGTGAGTTTGTGCTAATTCTTACCAGCTGATGAGCTGGGCCCAAATTCCCACATGTCCATCAAAGACAGCTATTCACTCTCCAGTAAAAAGTCTGTTCCTCTTTTTGGCTGATACCAGGCTTTAGCTGTTCTTTAACTACTGCTCCTGGTCAGCTATTTCTGATATGGTACTGGTCACAGTATTTCAAGGGAGATCTGTTATCTTAAGCCTTGTCCAAAACAGGGTGGAGAAAGGGAGGCACCTAGCCACTAATGAACCTACAGAACTGAAAACATGTTGTGCTGATAAATTTTAGCCTGTTGCAGTTTTATGAGAGACTCCCCATAATCAGAAGGACTGAAATTGATGTCTCCAACTCAAAGCCTAAGCCAGCAGCAATTTTAATAAAGGACTTTGTTCCCTGACAACAAAAGCCCGATCCAAGCAATCCAGGTAGAGCCACAAACAAAGGAGAATATTAAACACTGTTAAAGGAAGAGGCTAGCCATGCTCGGTGCTTTACAGCGCTTGGAGCACACGGGAACAGAATGGAAAGAGTAACACTGAAATTAACACAAAAGGAATGAGTTTTTAGTCGCTCTCCCACAAATGGGAACTCCACACCCTGTCCTCCAATTTTTGCCAACAATTTTATTACTGGGAGTGTCAGTAAGGATCCACTGGTTTACTGTGGGCAACAATCTGTGCACCCACATGCAGAAGGATGATAGGAGGAGACAGAAAAATGAAAGACATACTTTTCCTATTTTGCAACCAAAACCTTGGTTAATTAATTTTAACTTGTCACGGAATGGACAGAGATGGCCAAGTACATTAAGCCAGTGTATTCTTCTACCTGGGGTATCTTTCACTGACTGGTTAAATCATCAAGGCCAGTTTGCACCTTGGGAACCTCCCTGGTGGCAGCAGTGCTACAGAAGTATAATGTACATATAACAGCCACAGATGAGCTACTTTGGTGGTTTCCACTGCTAGAACAACCTACACTCAATCCTTGAGTGCAGGCAAAGCAAGCCCTCTGCAATCTATTGCAACAGCTACTTGCCCATGTTTCAAGTCTACTCTGCTCAGACCCTTGCTTCGCAGGCCCTTCCTCCTTGGACTTTGCAGCTTCACAAATCTCTGCAAAAGAGACAGCACTGGAGATGCGGGGAACTTCCAGGGGAGCAAAGGCACTGAGAGATCACATCTGTCTCCTCTCTGGTTCCCCCAGACCAGCAGTGCTGCCTGTCATTAAAGATGAGACAGTGGCAAATTGCTGCTGGCTCTCCATCGCATCTCCAGTTGTGAACCAACCCGTAACAGACACAGCTGAACAGCACGACCTTGAAAGCAAACCAACAGCACCCAACAAGGCTTCCCTGCAAAGGAAAAATCCTCCACTGGCCAAGAGAAGCACATCGAAGCCTTGTAAGTTACTTCCATTCTCCAACATATTTAATGTTGACAGACTGCCAAAAATGCTTCCTCATCACAGATGTTTGGAAGCAAGTTTAGAAACAGAAGGATGTGATAAAAGCTTTTTAAATTCTTGCAGACAATATTAAACAGAAAAATCTCCATTGAGTTAGGGCCGCCGTGCCCTAACTGCCAACACATAGGTCACTACTGAAGTGCTAAATACTGCGTTTTTTTTAATTTCTAAAATGAAAAATACAGCATGAGCATGCAGAAGAGGTGACATCACAGAAAGAAGAACACCTACATATTCACCGTCAAACCTAAACTGGACTATTGCAATACACTTCCTTCAGGCTACACTTTAAGAGCACGTGTTCATCTACAGCAGAGCAAGCTCCCAATCTTTGAGGTGATGCACATAAAACCAATGCTTCATATTCTTCACTGGCCTTCAGTCTGCCTTTAAGGTACTGGTAATAATAAAGAGAGCACTGAAAACTCCAGGACGGATATGAGAGAGAGAGACTGTGTCATCACCTATTTTCCCACAAGGCAACCGCGTTCAACTGGAATGTTCTCGGGGCTGTTTGACAGAACATGCTTAACAGTGAACAACTCCATTATGAAATTCCTTTGCCCTTAGAAATCCCTAGAGCTTAAATTTGCATTGCAATCTGTATCATCCTTTCCTGACTACCTAGATGTCAGGGGAAGGGTGAAGGAGACAAGCAAAAGCTGAGCAAAACCAGAGATGGAAACCTGTTGTTGGATTCCACTTGGCAATCTGAATCTCGATGTTAAAAGAAAGGATACAACGTATTTTAAAATCAACTGTGCCCAAACCAAATCAATACACCCCACCAACGAATTGTCACGTACCTGTAGAAGAATCATATCATCTGGATTTTCAGAGCCAGGAACATTTTCTTTTAATATTGATGACATGACTCTCACATTCATTTTTGCCATATCCAGTTCACTGTACAGTTTCCCAATCTGTTGAGTTCAACAGGACAGAATATTGTGTAGGCAGAGAGAGCAGAATAATTCTTACCTCTAATATGTACTTTCTTCCTCATTAGGTATAATAGGGGCCTAATTAGCATTATTTTACTCCAGTGACAGGCCATGAAAATCAATGGAATTAGTTCAGCTTTTGTATGTACAATCCAACTAAGATCTAATTCTGATAACACTACTCATTTTCCTTACAGTTAATCCCTGTCACTAATGTTACTGTTACCCTTTTTAGTTACCTACAGGCCAAGCACAAATGGAGGTGAGCTGTCTTTTCCTTCCTGCTTTTTAGAATAATCTCTTCACACAAGCCTTATGCAAAAGTAAGTTTGGCTTTCTCACTTATCTTTGAAGTAACCTCATCAATTTGCATAAAACATTTTAAGATGTCAGTAGATATTCTCATGCCTGAGTAAATCATTCCATTTTCTGGTTTGGGTACAGCCTGGCATTTATTGAACTTGCTTTTGCCTGCTTTGCTTTGGCACTCCACCATATGAAATCTCTTCAGGAGAACAAAGCTAAACCTATGAATACAGAGCTATGTCACTTGAACTGATGGTCCCTTCCAGTGGTCTCCGCACCCAGAATGTTGAAATCACACATTAAGGGCACACTGCAAGTGGACTTGCCCTCCTCTAAACCTGTAATACTGCACCTGCTCAGGAGTCAACAGCAACGTTGGGCCTGTGGGAAGAGGCAGTAAAGAGCGTTTTGCAGGATTAGCAGAAGATGGTGATGACTTTGTAGAAGGCTGAGATGAAGCCTACAAAAGACAAAAGGGCAGAGCTTGCGTTAACAAAAGAATTCAGGCAGACATCTAGACCTACAAAACATCTTTGTCAAAGTAGACAACTAGACATTAACTTTCTTATCATCAATGCTCCAAGGGAATTTGTTGAGCAAATCTAATGGCTGTTCTGTAATGAAATGGGTGTGGAATGTAAGTATCTTTTAAATGGGTTTGCGAGTAAATTAAATCTTGGGATAAAGTGGGAATGGCTAAGAACACGTTAGTTCTTTGAGCTTTTCAGGCATCTAAGAGCCAAGAGTCCTTCCCAAAGAGCCACTGCAGTTTTAGAAGGATGAACAGTTTAGAACGCATCACACTTGGAAGCAGTGGAGCTCTGTTTGGGTCTCTGCAGAACCTGAACTACAAAGACCTTCCAGACTGAAAAACTGGAACCCTTCATCTGTAGGATGCTTCACCTGTGAACTGACTGCAATAAAAAAAATTTATTTTTTTTTTTCAGGTCTGCTGTTGCCGACATCAACAGAAGCTTTCTGCTGATTTTAATGGGCAGATACATGTGGTAGACTGAATCATCTCTACTGTGTTTGATGAGGAACAAATTATTGTCTATTGAGAGCATTCTCCACGCAGCTTGTTCAAACAACCTTTAACTACCTAAGCTTTTGTACACTCCGCTATTCAATCATCAAATCAAACACAGGATAAATCTGAATCATTCCTGTCTGCACTGATTATAGACAACTACTTCTGTAACTGCAAGGTTCCACCCATGGTGGATGGCTTTCACACTTCCCAAAAGTCTTCAGAAAACTCTTCTAATAGAAAAATCTGGAAAGAATGGCTTTAAAACACGTAGTGTATTTTCAACTGATGTCCAATGCTCAAGCCATACTTCTATTTAGTGTCCTAGATGCTACACAATGCTGCCTGTGACATATGCTTAAATAACATTTATTGTCTACAGACTGTGCAATCAGCTAGAGAGATATATAGACAATAATCTTTTCTTATAGATTTCTAGCTCTCCTGGTTTAATTTTCAAGATAGATAATGCTCATATTCTGCACAGTGCGTGTTTTTGTGAAAATCTTACTCATTTTAGCTGAGGCTTTCAGAAGCTGATGTTTGGAGCATACAGCTCTCATTCATTCTGTGGTAAACAGCGTGCTCAGATCCTTTACACACTCTGAAAGCCTAAAGAGAGAGATACTTCCTTTTTGAAAACATATCCACTAATCCATAATTTGAAATAAAATAAGCTATTATATAGGCCAGGTTTCTTTGTTGTTATCTTGGCTGTTATAATTGAAACTGATTCCTGCTCATGTGCTTAAGTAGGTTGGTCATATTCTGCCCTGGAGCATTCAAAAGCAAAACAAAACCAAACCAAACCATGACAAAAAAAAAACCCAAAACAAAATCAAACACACAACCCAAACAACCACCAACCAAAACAAAATCAAACACAAAACCCAAACTCCAAACAACAACCAACTAACCAAACCAAACAAACACCCCCAAAAACCAACTAAACAACAACAAAAACAACAAATCAAAACAGCCTGCCCACCCCCCCCCCCCAAAAAAAAAAAACCAACCCAAACAAACACACACACCTTCTATTGTCTGCAGAGCTCATACAATTAGCACATCCTGTTTCTGATTTACAATGTTTAATGAACTATCCTTGTGTATTCCCACCTTAGGTCCCCCCTGGCTGGTGTCAGAAGATGGAAACTCCACTCCTTTCTTCAGCAATTCTAGATAAACTTCTTTTACTTCGCTCACATCCACCATCCCTTGGAAACCTCGGGCCCATGTCTGGTTTTGAAATAACAAGAACAGTAACAGTCACAGAAATGGACAGGCAGTGGGTCAGACAAGGGCTGCTGAAACATGTGCTCCTAAAGACAGGTCATTCCTTCCACCCACTCCAGCTAACTCCATCCGAAGCAGCAGTAACCATGAAAGCTCCAACGTCACCTCTCATCCTGCTTGCTAAATGCAACTGCAGAGGGAGCACGTACACAGACTGGGAAGAGAATATAAAAGGTCAAGGGTTGACAGTTTTCCAGTTCTCTCCGTTTACTTTCCCGTCTGTGCTACTCCTGCATGAAGCAGGAGCAGCAAGAATAAAGTCTGCTTCAGGAAGAGGTTTCCATGAGAATGTGATCGTATAGAAACAGGCTGCATCATTAGAAGTTTACCATGTAGGTAAGACAGAAACACTGTTTAGACTTACCATGATAAAGGTCAAGATTTTCTCCTGCATGTCAATTGGCAGATTGTACCTTGGATTGAGTAGTTTCACCAGCTTGTCTTTACAGAAATCTTTCTTCACAACTAAAGACTGGAATCTTGGGCCGCAGTTTTCTATACACATGTCAAGTAGCTGCACACAGAAAAAGCTTCTGTTACACAGATAGTAGCAAAAAACACTCCAATTTGACTGCTTTTGTTTAATTTGTTCCAAGGTGTTATGGGGAAGAGTACAAATGGATACGAACAGAATATTGTCAGCTATCTCACTAGAGTGTTTGATGAGGTTCCTACAGGGAAACAGCAGCTCGCCATGTGCACCATTACATCTAGGCAATACAAAATGAGATGTGCTAGCCAGAGTTATACTATTTTTAGCAGAGAAGTATGGTCACACTCGTTTCCATGTCATAGCAGTTACTGAACACATGGTGCCTTAACAGCATGAAATCTGTCTATAGCTTAAAAAAATTACTTGCACCTATTCAGCAACAGAATTAATTCACTGCCTAGCACATAAGTACCCTGGTCTGACCGATTCTGAAGAGCTCTATAAAAGAAGGAAATAAGATTACTAAATGCCTCTCTTCTAATCTGCCCTGTGAGAGACTAATGAAAAAAAGAACAAACAGAAAAGAACAAATTTAACATCACTGAGTATAATTTCTCCATGTGTTTTAAAGGTCACATCGCTTTGAAACAGAATAACTGAATTGTTCCAATTGTCAGATTCATTTTTGGAAAGAAGTCTACTTCCAAAATTCTGCTTGGAATGCTCAGAGTAGGATCCCTGCAAGGAGCACGTCTGCCCTATCAAGTACAGCAGTATGTGACAATGACATGGTACTTCTCCCTTGGGCACCTGGGGGTGGCCAACTGCAATTCCCATTTTGCAGAAGAAATGTCAAAAGCAGTCACTACATTCTGGTCATCTGAAATAGGGCCAATACAAGTCTTGTCAGGAACCTGGGGTCAGTCAGATCAGATGCAGAACCAGGAATAGAACCCATCTTGCTTGGCTCAAATCTGGAGAACAACCGCAGATGCCCCACAAAGAGAAAAAAACAGTCACTCTTGTGCTTTTTGCTCTTCACCTGTATCTTTACTTTCCCTCCCACTTTAAGAGTGAAGATAGAAAGGTGAAAGTGAGCGTTAGAAATTAAAAAAGGGCTGCAAAATTTCATGGGTTTGGAGACAAAACTACCCCTGAATTGTACAACAGACAAGATATATTCTGAAAAGGATACACAGATTTTAAGGGACACTAGTGCAATCTTGATAAAAGTAGGTTAAATATATTTTCCTACTCAGAGAAGACTATATTTGACTAAGTTGAAATCATTTTAGTAACTCATTTTCTAGCCTCAGGAGTTGGGGATTTTTCTCCCAGTGTGATCAGGAACTTATGGGAGAACAGGTTTAAAACCAGAAGAAAATACACTGCTGAAATGAAAACAGGGTAGAACAAAGAGACACTGGCAGGCTGCTGTGCAAAAAACTGAGAGATAATTACAAAAAAAATCTTGGCTCAAATCACTATTTTTCATTTGAAAGAGTACATGAAACATATGCTAATAAGCCAAGTCATTTGCCTGTGCAGTACTTCAAAGATGGTCTGTGTAAAACATTTTCAACCCAGTGCATGGGAAATTTGGTATGTTACTCCCTATTATTAATTCCCTGCTTAAGGGACTGAGTATTTACCCTCTGAAGGAAAGTACTGAACTAATGGACTAGATCCTCCACTCAATTTTACTAGTACAGCCCACTCAGAGTGAAACTAAGCTGGTGTAAGAAAAAGAAGAATTTGACTCAATTATTTTTAACTGGAGTATTCACGAACAAACCACTTTCATGCTAATAACACCTTTCATTAGAATTTCAATATGGTTATTTATCGTTGCAAAGAGGACTTCACTTTCCCAAGCAGTTCCATTGAAATGAATCCAAGGTGGCCAAGTCAACCACTGCTCCACATAACACAATGGAGTCTCAATAGAAAACATGTTTTAATAATAGAACTGGCAAATTAACTTAAACCAAACCATTAAGCTTCCTCTAAATGACAGGCAGGACCAGGGAACTGTTGGAATTGACAGAGCTGCTATTTCCCAGGCTAGCTAATACCAGAGGTCCAGGGGAGAAGAGATCGCCACTGAGCAAAAAGGGAGGTGAACTGCACAATCAAAGCTCTCTGGTTCACATGACAGCAACACAAAACTGAAGTGATAAAAGGCATCTGAACAGAGGTGAAGACAAACTAAGGCAAAAAAAAAAATAAAAATTGAGGGTAAGTTAGTGGGTGTAAAAAAAAAAAAGTAAACTACATTCTTTATTGATAGAGACCTCACTCAGAATTCAGTAGGACTATCTGCTCATCTAAAGCAGCCAGGTATGGTCCATAAAGCTGTCATGAACAGATGTAGTTTGTGATGGATACTTCTCAGACCTAAGGTGAATGCAAGAAAACAAAGATGAACAGTTTGCGGCTTCTTATTTCTGACTCAAAGGGAACAAGACATTAATCCATCTCCAGGATTACACTCTACTAAACATATACTGACGTCTATGCAGCAGAATTTTCGAACAGAAAGACACTGACGCTATTTCCAAGGGCGAGCATTTAAAAGATACCTGTATGAGCAGCTTTGGCAGCTGCCATTCATCAATTAAAGTCTACGCAGCCACTACACTGTACCAAGATTCTGCATTTCAAAACATATTAATTTTTCATTAATCTCAAATTTTTCAAATTATATATGTATTAAAGACTGAAATATGGACTTCTTTTGCTGCTAACTCAATGTCCCCTTCTTTTCTTCTTTGCCTGTATGTATATACCATAAAATGTCATAAAATTGACTAGGACTTATTTGATCAAGGAATGGGAAGGCTCTCTCAGGTATTTGTTTTCTAAATGCTCTGTTTTGTGAAATGTTAATTTAACAATGGGAAATCTGAAGGCCACATTTGCCAGACTAATTTCTTTTTTACATCTGAAAACTTAACCAAGTCTTAAAAGAAAAAGTGGAAAAAAAAAACAAGTAACAAAAACTAAAAACAAACTCCAAAATTTAAATCTGACCAATTGCTTCCTTTACAATATTTTCCAACTTTGTAATGCAGAAATGAAACAATAATTCCATCTTAAATTTGTACCCACTGCTTTGTATGTAGGAGTGTGTGTGTGGACACAGGTACAGAGAGGGAGACATTCAATAAACCGCTTTGCCACACGCTCTTCAGTTCCTAAGACCTCAGAGGCAATGGAACTGGGCACTGCAATAAATGCTTTACAAACAAGGGAAACCTAAAGAGACAACTGAACAGACGTCTCAGCACTCGCTTCGTAAACAGAGTTTACATGTGCAAAGTCTGTTTGTAATAAGAAGTCAAATAACACATACACGCTTTGTTGGATTCCTGCCTAGAAGTTCTAATCATCTTCACTCTGGTTGCAAAATCACCGCTGCCAAGCCTGATCTCTTGGCTTTATCAAAGACTGCACATGTAGCAACTTCATGGCCTGACACACATACACCTCAATACACGTGACTTCACAAGCACCAGGGAACTTCTGGAGATCAGAGCACATGATGTCAAGCCACAGCCAACACATTATACAGCTGGCACTCACCCTTTTTCCTCCCAGTAAATAAATATGCATCTGTGAACCAGGAGGAGGAAGACACTGTTGAGATTGAGACACATCTCAGTGACAGAATCAGGGCTCACATGTGCAGTTGTGCTACTTCAGATGAAGACATTCACATTTCACTCTGCCCGTATGGTCTGGGAATAAGCACCTTAAGCAGTTTCATTAGAAAGATTAAATTCCAGAATGGAGTAAATAAAAGTGGATCAAAGTACATTTCAAGAGAAAAGGGATCTGTTGATCTGGTGTCGTCTTAGTTGTATCTCCTGTAGGTTGGACAGAAAATGTGATGCAGTTTCAAGAGCTGGAGGACATGTTCATGGTAGGAAATACAGGCAGTAACATCAAAAAAGGGCCCTTCTTTTTGTAGAAATTTGGAGGAAAAACATTTTTTAAGAGATAAGAGCTGCACAGGGGAAGCCTGTGTTTTAGGAAATGAAAATTATTACTGTTTTTCCATTTGCAATGATTTGTTGTTCCAGTCTTAGCATTTCGAAATGGGAAATAGGAACAAACTCACTAAGGCAATCAAGAACATAAAACCAGAAGATACAGTACATTGAAAGACTGATTTGGGAACAAAGGAGTTCAAAGTCACACAGTGCCAGCCATGAGGTCAGCAAAGGAAAGGTTTTACACATGCTAAACTGATGGCAGTACTGGCAGAAAACCAGAAAGAGGAAAGGAGCCGGGGCAGAGTGAGAGGTAAAGGATGGAAGACCTTACCAAAGAACAAAATCAGGAAGAGAGTTAGAGGAAAGGCTGGCACTTAGTAAAAAAAAAAACAAAACAAAAAACAAACATTAAGGAACTAAGTCAGAAGAAACCTGCATTCAGAAAACAGAAGCTGGGCCAAAAGGATGCGATGGCCTGGCAGGCACAGCTCCACATGTACATGTGAGTGGGTGAGAGCAAACATGGAGAAAGGTGTCTGGAACAGGAAAGAGACTGTGAGAAAGTGCTGAGCTACAAGCACAACAGAAACCTGGTACACATTCGATCTGCAAACAAATACAACAAGCTTCCAGGTCAACATGAAAAAGTTCTTCCTTGGATACCCCTGAAACAAGATCTTTCTCCCACTTTATTGTTCTTAAGAGCTAGGTTATAATGTCACCTTGGGCATATCTGCAGAGTAAATACCCAAAGAAAGGCTCCTAAATCTAAGCACTGGTTTACTGTAACTCTACTTGACTGTGCAGATACTCAGAAAAGGACCTAGGTGCACGAAGACTGAAGGAGAAAGCAAGCAGATCTGATACCGGGATTGCAATTACAGCGGAAACCGAGTGTTTCTGTTATGCAAACACAGAGCACACAACAAGGTGACTCATGAGACAGTGGAGAAGGAAGCCAGGAAAGAAGTGAGGAAATGGAATGAGCAGAAGGTATACATCGGTATGTTTAACACATTTATCTGCATCTCTAACTTGTCGGGAGACACTTGGGCAACTGCTAAGTGACCTACAATTTGGCACTATCAATCACCCATCTTCCTCAATCACTTCTCAGCACATATTGATATAATGATTTTGCACAACAAATACCAAACCCGTGAGTAATAGTACTCAGTATAATGCAGACAGGCCTCCACAACCACAAAAAAAGGAAATGGTGAAGAAAATTCTTACGGACAGATAATGGAAGACACAAATTCTCAACGACTTAAAATACAAACGGTGTGATTCTTCTCATAGCTGCACTGTTGTTAGTCAAGAGTAATTCAAATCAGGAACTCTGGACTCATCACAGCATTAGGGCCTTCCTGCTACTGACTACATGATCAGTGTCACAGAAAACAGAGAACTATGTTACTGTAGTCCAGTAAATCGTAAATTGACCGAAATCACAACACTTCCCCAAACTTTGTGATAGTTCAAAATCACTGTCAGATTCTGGAGGCCAGGTTATCTCAGATGAGGATATTCCCAGCCACTCCAGCCTTCAGCCATAACATCTGAATCTTATGTGGCTTAACCTGGGTCTTGCTGCTTTGCTTAACTCACCATCACCACCCTCTCATTTATATGTGATAACACCTTTACGAAACAGGTATCACACATTCCACCGTGCTACAGATCATGCTTAGCTTAGCCAAGATGAGTACCACATGGTAATAAAATGGCCAAATGAAGGTTTTTTGTAATATCTCAGCCTCCCTATCTTTCACAAACAGGTGGAGCACTCACAGAGGGACAGCCCCTGGAGTAAATACAAACTATATTATTTTTGCCCAGTACAAGTTTAAGAAAAAAATAAACTGAAAAGGCAACAATAAGGTTAAGAATTTGTGCCATCCAGGACTCTACAGAACGCCAGCAGACTATCTGATCTACGCTGTGGCAGTGCTGTACACACAAACAAACACAGAAAACATCCCAGAGAGTTGTGTCAGTGGTAATTTGCATGCCACCTTATCGTTTAAAATGTTTTCCTTCTTAGTGTCTAATTAATATAAACATAGCTGTACTTACAGACAGGGTAAGCCTGATCTCCTTATGGTTGCAATTTTTTGAAAGCTTTTTCTTTAGTGCTTTAACTGCATCTTTAGGCCTGTGACAAGAAATTAAGTAGAAAAAGTTACCAGTGAAGTTGACTGTTTTTCTTGTTCATAACTTCATCCAAGAGCCAAAAATACTGGCCTGAGATACAGGACCAAATCCATCCCTATATTTATACCCACATAAAACTAGAGCAATTGCCCCATTGATTTCAGCAAAATCACTTCAGCACTGAGCTAAAGTAACAAAGTGGTGATTCAGGTTTGTTACTGCAGACTGCACATTACTTCTGAGACTCATGCAGAGAAGAGAAAAGTAGTTATTCTCCTCTGCAAAGTCTCCTCCAAAATTAAATCATTCACTGTTGTACAACAGATTTACTTATCCAGTTTTTATTGCCATGAAAGCAAATAACAATTGCCAGCTGTCAAGAGTTGACTGGTACCTATTTTTCATGTATGGTGCAATTAAAGAAATATTCTCCTGGGAGTGCTGTGAGGAGCAGGGGTGTCTTGGCTAACTTCCTATCTTATAATTGCAGGATGCTTTTAATCGTCTGAGTAATTACCATGGGGATGGACAACCCATTCCAACCCAGAGATAGTGGCATTTCTAGCCCAGTCGTTTTGATTCCTATATATACACCCCCTATCTTTTAACTATCTGTGTAGGAGGAAAAGGGTGGAAGATATGGGAAACAGTTTTGCCTGATTAATATGGGCTATCTATAGTGTACGATTATTAAGGCCAGCTTAATACTCAAGATCAACAAAAACAAGATGTCCTAATGTCTCTTTAGGATCTATCTAGAATCTAAGATGGAACAATGAGCACAAATAAAATGTTTCAGTAAGAAAAAAAAAAGAAATCTTTGTTGAAAATATTTTAAAGCCAATGAAATTAAATTGATATTTACCATTACTGCAATTTTCAATTTGAAATGTTGCTGTACTTCATCAGAAGAATAGATTTTTCTATTTTTCTTAATTCTATATATCATACCCAGTCGTACCAGTAGAGCATCAAGCGATAAACGGGAACCCAATAGCAGAGACAAACTTCCCCTGTAGAAAGTTGTACTGCTACTATCCCACTCCTGCTTCTTGCTTCTCTGTCTGAAGCATCTGGAAATGCTCTGGTCAGGAGCTGGATAGTGCATTAAAGTACCCATTTGCCTAATTAGATACAGCAGGTCTTTTGCTCCCAGTATCCTGTTACAGACTGTGACTAGAAGTAGTTGCCTAGGAGGAAGTTATGCTCTGTAAGCATAAACTGTGCACACGAGGAAATACTTCATTTTAAAAATCTCTGTTGCTTATAAGCTTCTCACAAAAACAGGGTGAAAGCATTCTGTTGCTTATGGCAATGACCAGAAAGGAACTACTACTGCCCTTCCAAGCCCCAAGAGCCACAGGTGTGAGCGTGGGATCCAAAGGAAATGAAAGGAAGGAAAAGCTGATAAAAAAAAAAAGACACTTGTGCATAAATACAGACATGCCTCATTCTCCTGGAGAAAGCTCTCCAGTCGGTGTAAAAATACACTGCTAGCAGCGAGTTCTTGTAAGATCTGCTTCAGCACTGCATGAGAACAAATTTCCTTCTCCTCCTTTTACAGGTGGGAACAAGGAAGCTGCAAGCAGCAAGTGGCTGAGCAAACCAGACTGTGGCCATTCAATTCTGTCCAAGGAGCCCTGGGTGCGTGCCTTGATACAATGGATCCTGCTGAAGAGAAATGCAGCCGTCCCTTCACTCCTGTGATACAGGTTAGCTGAGAAACTGCATAATCAGAGCTCTGCACTAAGCACAGAGTTTTAATGGCACCATAGGCAAAAAAAAAAAAATCCTCAAGTTCTTCTTCCAGACACGGGGGTACCCGTTCAGCCTGACAAGCGGTAAAGCTCATACAAAATACATCAGAGGCAGGTGAGAAACTTACGGTATCACCTTCCTCTAGCGCCTGTCTATGGGGAAGAGCCTATGAGTCTAATCTCTACAAGTCCCGATGGCTGAGGAAGAGGCACCGAGACAGGCAGAACTCTTCCCTGGGAAGCACAGCTACCCGCTCTCCGCTGCTGTTTCGTTCTGGGTAGCTTCAGATACCCAGCCTACGCTGCCTGCTCGACTTTGCCCTGCCCTCGAGCAACGCTGGTGCTTCCTCCGAGGCGAAAAACTCTCCGTTCTCATTCCCCACAGGAGAAGGGTGCAGGTCCATCCGACACCGGGACGTACCCCCACCCCGTCCCCGGGACGGCAGGCCCTGCCCCGCAGCCCCTGCCCCGCTCACCCGTCCTCCGTCGCGTTGATCACGTCGCAGATGTGCATGAATTGTCCCCACTCCTCCGTCTGCAGCGCTCCAAAAGTCGCCCGGTCTGAAAGGCCAAGGGGAGTCGCCGTACAGCCGGCCGGGGACCCACCGTGCAGCCGGGCGGGGACCCCGAACGCCGCCAAGCCGTGCCGGGCGGGATGAGCGGGGGAAGCACCGTCCCAGCGAGGCGGGAAGCGGCGCCCCCCCGGCCCCCCTCAGGCGGGCTGCGGGCCAGGGCGGGGCTGGACGCGGCGCCCCTCGTTACTCACCGACCAGCCTGCCCACGGCGGTGCCGAAAGGGTCCTTCGGAGCCTTCCCGAAAGCCATGGCCGCTGCTGCCGGCAGAGTCGCGCGGCCTCTGAGGGGCGGCGGCAGCCCCGTCCCGTCTCGTTCCGTTCCGTACCGCCGGATCCGGCCGCTCCCCTCCCGCCCCGCTGGTCGCTCCCTTCCTGGGACTGGGGCGGAGCCGCCTCCAGGTGCCGTCGCGGCTCCTCGCTGCTGATCCCGGCCGGGCTGGGCCAGAGAAAAACAGTCTCACTTCACTTCTCGAGCTGAAACCACGAGAAACTTGGCACCTTGTAGGGCAAAGCTCCGAACACTTGGGCCGAGCCTACCCCGGGGCTCCAACCTGCCTGTTCGCAACCTTGACTTGGAAACCTATGTTAACTTCAGCGGAAAGGGGGAAAACAACACCCGCCTTGCAGCACTCACCCCACGGACCTGTTCAGTGGCACAGAAGACAGATGGTGATATTGCCTTCTGAGGTATTTTGAAGACCTTTTTAAAGCAGAACGGACTTTAAATGATCAGCTTTACAATACAGATGTTAAGATCTTTGCTTCAGGTACAAGACCACAGAAAATGGTGAAATACAGCAAAACAGACTGTGCACTTTTAGACTAATACGTGATAAAATTTCAATTGTTTACACACAGTTAATTCATTTTAAAAGAAGATTGCAGATGCAGCGAGAGCGACAGCTCCTGCCACACCACCCTGCAGTGCTATGTGCAGACATTTCCACCGTTAGCAGCCACCGGGGCTGATCACTGCTCCGGCAACCTCCATACAAACACTGCATCTAAGTTAGGTATATAAACCACTAGCAGGTTCCTCTCGCCACGTGCAGGTTTCTACATGGGGGACTTTCTCACTAGAGTTGCTATCAGTGACTTCCATCCCGTCACGTCATCACAAGTCCAACTGTATCTCAGACCGATACAATGCTTGGGAATGAATGTGCCGTGAATGAAAATGAAAACCTCAGCTCTAATTTTTGTTGACTGAGAGTTGTAATTATTTCAGTATCAAACGAATACAAAATCATATTAACTAGCAGTTCAGTACAGCTTCATCAGTCTTGCAGTCAGAACGTGACATAACCGAATAAATTATTTGCCTGACATTAGAATCGCACAAATTAACAAAGCTGTATTTGCACTGGCGTTGGTGTTTTTCCTTGGAGAAACTCCCTTGACTTTCTTTGCCATTTTGCATAACTCCATGGCCCCATCTACTGGAAGGCTGGAGAAGAACATACTTTTTTTGTGTGTACTTACCAAGTGTCTCCTCCACCAAAGCAATGCTACAAGGACTTTCAGGCAAGTTGATCATGTGCTGTGAATATAGGGGCTAAGTCTTTTTCTACTCTTTCCATACTAAATGGGTGGAGTTCATCCTACAGCTTGTTGAGCTTCCTTTTGAGACCGTTTGTAATGAACACATCTCAATTTTCCTCACTTCTGTTAGTCAGACATCATCATCTTGATTTATTCTTGGTTGCAGAATTTTGAAAGACATCCTCTGAACTTAGGTGTTTATTTCACGTGCTCTTTAACACTGAAATGTTTAAATTAGCCCTTGTTAAACCTGCAACGTGAGTCAGATCTTGTTTCAGAGAGAGTATTTTATTGAGCTACTCGGGGAAAAAATCTGCTGAA
>JANHFX010018139.1:15000-16845 GCA_027560015.1 Chloroceryle amazona | reverse complement strand
GGCAGGGCTCGGGCGGCCGCGCCGGCGGAGGTGTGCTTTCCTCCTCTCTTCGCCTTAAAGGCAGCAAAATCTGGAAGAAAAATCCCTCGTTTGTGATGACTACAACTCCCAGCCCAGACCCGCTCGGAAAAACGGAAATTTGGGATTATAAACATGTGTGTGTGTAAACAAAAGGTGCTTCTTCTGTTACCCTTCGTTTCCCACAGCATAAGCAATTTTTATTCAGACTAGAGTATTTTCTTTAACACTATACCGCTGTCAAAACATTATTCCCGTTTTGGTTGCTTTTGACAGCTGAGAAGTTCTTAAAAATACCAAAATCGGAACCTTCCATACTAAACAGTAAATCTCAGATGGAGAAATCTCTGCACGTTATTGTACCTTGGATTTCAGCAACACATCTCACGGAGAGCACAGCCCAAAAGGGGGGGGGGGGAAGAGAGAAAGAAAAGACAAGACAGCACAGTAATGCAAATATTTAGTTAATTACAGAAAACATGGATAAATTCTTCCCTGTTCTTCTACCAGTGTGAGGACATTTTTTTGACATGGCTCCCTCCTCAAGTTTTAAAGAAAAGACAAGCAAGGAAATGAAGTAATGATTTAAAAATAAAATTTCAAACAAACAAACAAACAAACAACCATCCCTTTTGAAGTGGTAACACAAAAAATCTTGCCTTCTTATTTTCCACATCCACAATAATCAGAGAATTTGGAAATGGGAACTCGGGGTGTGCTTTTCTTACACGACTGAAGAGTCAGCGTGATTTTAACCAGGACAGAGAGCATCAAAGCCAAGCAGGGAAATATCATAATTTAAAATTCATACAAATGCCCTAAAAAGACGCCCATGAAACAGGACCTGATTGCTAAATAAATCCTCCACGAATTCTACTGGCATCTTCCCTTCTTTGGCCAGCAGCGTAGGTCTATTTACTCAGTTCAGAAATTAAACATTAACTATGAGGCTGAGCCTCTCTCCACATTCCAAAGGTAAAAGTTGTCTGTCAAAGTTTTTAATAACACCCTGTCCAGTTGGAATGAGAAGGAGGAGGAGGAGAAGGAAGGAGAAGGGTTACAAATTTATAGATGTTAAAGTTGCTAACATTTGTTTCCTAGAAAGTTAAGGTAAATACAAGGCCTTTCCCACTTCCCTCCTCCCAGAAATAAAGCCAGTTTTTCCCTGTTCTTTGGGCCCCATCCTGCTCTCGGTGACTTAACTGTACCATCAACAACAGCAAAAGGTGGCTGTTTCTAACAATTCTGATGTCTTCCTAGATCAAACTCTCCTTTAGTTGCTGCAAAACACCACCAGCTTTTGTTTAAAACCAAACCTTCACCTATGATTCTGCACCAGCTATTGCTACACAAAATGTCATTTTCTCTCATTAGTTGATGGTATTTTCTTTTTTTTTTCTTCTGAAAACAAATAAAGACAAGAAATAAGTAATCTCAAAAGCTAGAGCGCACAATCCTCTCACAGGTAAAACTCTCATTAAACTCAAAGCTGCTTTTCTCCTGATAAAACTTTCCAAACCTACTTCTGCATTACAGCCATTCTTCACTTCTGAGCTAAACAGCCGGAGTTAAGGTCTGTGGTGGTTACACATACACGTACACTTAATACACAGGGGCTTACTGGTCTCGTATGTGGGTCTTCACAATTCAAGCTCATCTTCCATGTCATTAGCAGACAGTACAGATACTAGTCACAGCTCTCTGAACTGCAAGCTGGTGAGAGAGTATTTCAAATTTTATTTAATCTGTCCTAAATATAATACCAATAATCATCAGAAATATAACCTCACACATTCTTTCATTCAATTATTCTATTAATGCTGATGA
>JANHFX010018139.1:0-10000 GCA_027560015.1 Chloroceryle amazona | reverse complement strand
TTGTTTTACGCTTTTCCTTACCCTCCCGACCACAGCCCAGGTGCAAAAGAAACAAGCAAGGCGGGCAACAGGCAAATCATGGGTCCTTAGGATGAAGGGGGTTGTGATATGTGGGGTGGTGAAGAGAAATGAGGGAAAGGCTGGCACGGCTGCAGTGCAGGAGAGGACACAAAGGCTATACCTGCAGGCCGGATTCCCATGTGCTGCTGACCATCCAATACAAAGCTTCCCATCGGCTGACCCTCTGGACTATACGCTGCTCCTTGGCTCACTGAAGGATCAAGAAGAAAACCTGATTGTAGTCAATCGTGGACACAGAGGAGAAAGAAGAGAAGACATACCAAACAATCAGCAATTGTTCCAGCTTCAGCACTGAAACGCTATATACAGTATCTTGGCTTTCTCTTTAAACTCAGGTTGCGCTTTTTATGAGCTGATTATGTTACTAGGACTATAGAATAAAAATGCTATAGGGGGGTCCAATAAACAAGTTTGTCAAGTCAGTTCACTTGCTTAGGATCTGTTTCTTTACTTACCCTTAATGCAAAACAGTGGAAGCCCGTTGTAGTGCTATGCTTTTTGTTTTTTTGTTTTTTTTTTTCTTAATGAAGTAAGTACCTATTTTGTTCCTCTCTAATTACATAAAGTTGCAAATCTGGCATCTGTGATACGGGGTACTTATGGTGAAACTTAATAAAACATATAAAGCCACTCTCACCTACTCTAGAATGAGCAGGGAAATTCTGGACATGGATTTTCCTATTTGCATATACACTTTGTATTTGGCTTAATGTTTTGCATGGTTAGTTGAGTTAGTGTTTTCCCCCTTTTTTACCTGTTAACAAAAAAAGAAATTTAATGCTACATGTGAAGAGTTTCCCAAAGGATTAATAACCTTTTCAAAAACCTTTAAAGTGAAGCAGCAGGCGAAATCACCATCAAGTTAAAGTCCTTGTTAGTGACAACAGTCATCACCACATGGAGAACAGTTTTATGCCATAACCTCATGGCAGGAAACCACAATTCCCTAGTATGCTGAGGAAATGCATATTACAAAGTGGAATGATTAACATGGCACAAGTTGTTGTGTAAGGAGTTACGTATTCTGAGTGCCTTAATAGAAGCATAGAAAAGGTATTGTTACAAAAATCATATGTTTTACTGGGAACATATCTGGTGCATTCTTTAAACAAAAGTAATAATCTTTTAATATTTTCTGGCAGCACAGTACCATGTCGCATTAGTAGCATATTGTGAATAGCCAAAGCAAATGAATGGATACAATGAGTTTTACAGCTCGCCTTCCAGAAGTGAAAGCAATGCATACACCAAGGAGTTGTGGGTAGCAAGAAAATGAGATTGTCCTGCTGATTGGATGCAGACAAGCAATGAGTAATTCAAGAGCTCACAGTCAAACAAACTACTTGTGACACTACTACTTGTACCCAATTACCAATTCAGAGAGAAAATAAAAAAGCAGTTTCAGTAGAGTCAGGGTGGGAAATCTCCAATTAGCACCAATTAGCGAAGTTGCTTCCTACGACGGAATTCTGGGGACATAAGAAAAAAAATAATCTCCCAGAATGCCTGGTTGGAGCATTTATTTACCAGGTGATGGGACTCCTGAAGAATAACTTGATGAGGATTTGCGCCTGTGGGACCTGAATACAGATACTACTTGGAACTTGCCTGCTCGATTTGACTGGTCAATCATAGGCTGTACTATTCTTCTTCTGGCATTAATAAACCTGCAACAGAACACAAAGAATAGAAGTCCTTTCATCAGCTTGCTTCTGTGTTTTGAGAACACCTCTGCTTTAAAACTGACAGCATTTTAGCATGGTGCAGCAGTGTGTTTCGCTCCACGTTGCTTTTTTAACAGAGTATAATTTCACTTTAAAGCATTTTCTTCTAAGCGCTCAGAAATTTTGTCGGGTAACATGCTTATCTTACTAGCCTCCTTAAAGCTGGATTAGCCACAAGGCTTTCAACAAGGAAATGTGACTGAAAACTTGTGTTAGAAGACAATTGTTTCTTTAACTTCTTCGAGTGGCTCAGAACCTGGTTAAAGTTCACAGGCTGGGAGACTTTTTTTCCCCCCTTTCCATCCTAGGGATCCAGCTACCCTTGCAGCTGGCCATAAATGAGGACCAGGCTTTGCCACTCCGTGCTTTCACAAGGTATCGTTAGGTCAGCAAAGCCATCAATTAGGCTGTCTGAAGTTTTATCACCAGCGCAGCAGCAATAAGTGCCGGACCAGAAAGACTCCTGCTCTTCTGCAACTCCCGCAGTTGGCGCCTGTGAAGGCGGGGGTCGTTTGGAGGTCAGTGCCAGCTGGGGGCCGAGCGGGGACACCCGGCGCAAGGCCACCGCCCGCCCGAAACTCAGGCACCTTTCAACTCCTTAGAAACCCCCGGTCACAGGTACATGTGGTTAATATTAGGCCCAAAATAACCTTTTTTTTTTTTGTTTAATCTCAAACCGGGGCGGCTGCTGAGGCTTTTGCGTGCTAGTAAAGGCAGTTAGTTGGCTGCAGAGCCTGGATTTAATTTTGCTGGTAATCCAAAAATAAGTGCTTGCATATTTCTTATTAGCTTAATGCACAGCGATCCACATCGGCACAGGCTAAGCCAAATTAATTTCCCTAAAATAATTTAAAAACTTGCCTATTCATAGATTTTCTCTCAAAATAGGGCAATTTTCTATCACTCAGGAGCCACGCTTGTTTTTGGCTCCCCTCTTTGTGTTTGAGAATACTTTGGAGCCTTCGCGCAGGTTTTGTATGCTATTTCACAGCTCAGGCTTTCGGCCAGTGACCCTTAAGGAGCGCTAATGAAGTCGAATACTAGTGTTTAATCCTCTTCAGAAATACTAACATGCCCATCATCCAAAACAGCCTCCAATAATTGCCATTGGGCCCAATCCAACGCCTAGCAAAGTCTTTCAGTCACTTAACTGAAAACTAAGTTCATCTGCTCATTTAGTAAATTGCGAGCCTTTATATAGCATCAACTCTGTAAGGCCTTTTGTCGCGCTTCCCTCCCTCTCTCCCTCCCGCCCCCTGGTTAAATTCCTCTGCAGAAAATAAAAGACAGTGGCACACCTTGGATTGCATCTTCCGTAATCACAGTCGTGGATATTTCATTAGACAGATGCATAAATGCTACAAGTAATACTAAGGGGCTCTTTTGCATCTCCCTGTTTACATCCAAAAGACATTCTTTATTCTTTAGGAAAAGTATAATTCAGTTGTCAGAAATGTCATCTTGCCTCAGAATTAGTCATGACTTCGGGTATTAAAATAAGAACTCAGGCATAGTTGATGTACTTGTTAATTCCCTTCCGACTGTGGCACAGCGAAGCCATCTCCTACCCCAGAGCTGTGATTTTGAGGTGTGTTTCTGTCCTCAAAGACAAAGGTCCCTGATAGCACTTAATTTGCTGAGCTACTTTCCAGTAACATTACCATGCTGACCAAATGGAGCCTGACCTGAACTTCCTCCATCCATCGCGCCTTTTATCAGCTAAAGTTAAGGCCAATAGAGATTAACAGGAAAGCCTGATAAGACTGTTTTCTCTTCTCCTATGAGCTTCTAATAGTGTATACAGATGGCAAGGTTTTAAAGAATGGAATGAATGCTTATTTAGGCCTGTAAAAAAATCACAGACAACAGAAACACCCCCACCCCCCCCCGACATGCACACACTTTCCGTCTTTCCCTTTTCTTCAATCAGGCCGCTCTTCAGCGAAACCAAATTGCTTTTTTGTTTTTTGGCTTTTTTTTATTATTATTTTATTTTATTTATTTAAATCCCAACCACTTTTATTATTTACATCTGGCGGTCCCCTTATTTATGTCCCTCTACACTTCCCTGCACACACACCCTGGCTCAGAGGGCTGCGAAGCATTATGGGCCTTGGCTCTCAGCGGGAGAACTCGACACTGTCTTCAAACAAATAATTAAGGGGAAGGTTAAAGGTTCACCCAGAGGTCATATCTTTGGATGCTCCTCAGAAAGTTTACATTAGTAAGAAATGGGTGCCCTCTGAAGTGTTCTTTCAATGGGCTCGCACAACAAGGCAGAGCATTAAGAAAATTCTAAGTCCTGAAGAGTTTCAGGTGACAACTGCTTTACCTCAGCCAGCACACAGATTGGGAAACTCCAGCCTTGCATATTTGACAGCCACCACAGAGTAAGCATTTGGGATAAGTGTTGAAAAGCCAGTCTTACCCACCCATTCACCCCCAAAAGAGCCTGGTCTTATTTTTATTCCGCTGATGTGAACAGAGCCAGCCTATATCTGTGAACTCTATGTAGAGGCAATACACCAGTTGTTTTGGAAATGGGAGATAAAGCCCTAAGAGTAAGTGCCCTGATCTTTGTTTCCCTACAGAAAAAAAATACCAATAAAAGTGATCTCATTTGCCCAGTATAACTTGCAAAAAAAATAGTACTTGGGTTTGATTTCTGATTTCATTATTTCTCCATTTTACTTTTGCACATGTTCATAACTGCAGGTGCAAATGACATCCTCTGGACCAGCACCACTTTGGTTGAAGATACACTGCTGTATACATAGAAAGATATAGAACAGAGGCTTTAGGCATCCAGATCATTTTCCAGTTCCATTTCTATGGCTCCTCTGAAAAATCCTGTCCATAAATGGCATCAGTTATACACACCAATGGGTATGGCTGAAAAATTACTTACAAAATAATTTGCAAAATTGCAGGTGCAAAACAGACATACATTTCAGATTACGGTAAAAATCAGATCCTAGTTTCACTGGTAGTAGCTACATCATGTAATGCATCAGCACAATCGGTAGACAAGGGAACAGAATGCGGTGTTTGTGGGTTATTATTTATTCTTTATACTGCCCTATAAATATGCACAGTGCATAACAGAGACATAGAAACCATAGTCCCTGCCCCAGCATTTACATTTTTTGATTTTTTTTTTTTTAATTCCCACAGGGACCCATCTCCAGGGCCAAAGGAAATCAGAATAGAGCCTTTTGCACAGCACTTCAGTTTGTGCATTGCAGATGTTATTTTGGCACAAATGTCTTCAAAAGGCATTAAGAGACAGGTGAAAAAGAGAACACCAATGCCACTATTTCCAACGTTATTTGGAACCCTATAAAAGAGGAATTCGCTGCTCTGCTCCTGAAACTAATTGCCTGCCTTGTTCATACCTTTCACCCAGAGGCCAAAGATTGAATGGCCTGAAAAGATGAGCAAAATCTATCAACAAGACACGATTTCTTTGCTACTCTTCTGTTAATAGTAATTCCTATTATTTGGATGTTAGCAGCAGTTAGAGGACCCAGTGAAGCTCGGTCGTACTCCACCAATGCAGCACAAGCACATCATCCAAGAGAACTCAGGGTCTGAACAGATTTCCAGGCAGAGCCTGGGGGAGAGGAGAGACGCCTTCTCCTTGTATGCAAAGGGAACGGAGACAGAAGGAGATTAAGTGACAAGGCCAAAGTCATACAAGAGATCTTTGGCAGAGCCGCACACCCAACATAGATTTCCTCAGTCCTCTTTCAGCACTCCTACAATCTGCTATCCATATGCTATCTTTCCTTTGTTCCCCAGCTTAGCAGCCAGGCACACTGGCAGGGGACGGCAAAGAGAGCTCACATTGCCACTGTTTGTGCCTTACCTGCTGTGTAGATAAAGAGGGGTCATCAGCCTCCAGGGCTGTGAAGCGATACCTTCACAAGCTCTACATTCATATGGTGCTGGGTCCTCATTCCAGAATGATAAATGAGGTGTGTAATGTTGTGAAATACATGTCATTGACATAGTACCTTGAATGAAAATCTCACTTCTAGCGTTTTGTAAATGACAGATTACCGATCTCGCTTATTCAAACAATACCCATTTGAATTGAAAGAAGGGTTTTTTGCATCTTGTATTTTTAATTTAATTGCTACCTAAAGCAGGCATGTATATTTCCTATAGTCAGGGTCCATCTTTCTCTCACAAGCAGTCCCAGTAACTTTTGTGGGACAGTTTATGAAAGCACAACGAACAAGATGACCCAAATGCACAGTGGTATGGACTTCAAAAGAACACAGTTCATTTTTATCTGCTTCCAGCAAAAACCAGTAGAGCAGTAAAGGTATACTAGTGAATATACAATGTGGTCCGGCGATTTGGTACTCCTAGTCCTAATTGGTTCTTACCACTGCTAATTAGCAGAACAGTATAACCTAAATATGTGCATTTAATTGCATCTCTAAATAAAGCCTTGGTTTTCTTTGTCCAAAATAAACACATATATTCTGTATTTTATAGGAAGACCTGTAATTAATCTTCTCTATACATTTATCATATTTTATCTCAAGTCATATCAAATTACATTGAAGTCACATTTACATAGTACATTTTAATTTTATAATAAACAACATTCAGATAAAATCACAGAGAGGTATTTCTGCAAAGTGTAAGAGAGAAAAAATGTCAGAGATCTCTCAGTACGCTTGCTCTAGCCTGACACATTCAAAACTAATTTTGTTGCTTTTCCCACTGTCTTTTTTTTATAGACACTGTACGTGCATTTCAAAACACTTGCGACCACTCCATAACTGAATCTGAGTAAGCTTAGCTCTTGAAATGAACTATTACTGGCTGTACTGATTGGTAACTGGAGAGAAACAGTTTTACTCTATGGCTATCCAGCTTTACTCTATGGCTATCATGGAAAATTCCCTTTAGGTACGCAGGGTCACAACAGGTCTTGTTTCAGGAGGATGAATTGCATGAAAGCTTAGGAAACCACAACTCATCCCCAACTTGGGGTCTTAATCTGAACTCAAGCAGAGAGTGGTATTTCAGTCACACATCTATATCATAGCCTAATATCTTCTGTGAGAAGAACTGATGCAAAATTGAACCAGTCCCCTGCAGCAAAGTAGACTGCTCCTTGTGAGAGATGGAGGAACAACATGGAGCTACAACTCAAAACTTTTCAATATCTATCTTCAATCTGGATTTCCACTTAAAATATCCACCCCAGAAAGTGAGGTGTTAAAGTATTGCATTTATTTAACATTTTATGGCCACTGCACAAATGGGTTTCTCAATTCTTTATGTGAAAAACAGAGAAATAAGCAAACTCGTAAGAGCAATTCACATTCAGTTCTCTAAAAAAAAATAATGACAAGGAACGTTTTGATTCAATTTACATTTTATACCAAGAAGACACTTCTGGTTGTTCGCTTTAAAAGAACAGAGATACTGGACAAATACTGTCGCAGGCTTAGTCATAGAAATAATAAATAATAAAAATAAACCAAATAATGTAGGGTTAAAATTGTTTCTTTTCCGTCATCTGAATATAAAGCCTGCTTTTCAAAATTTGTAGGTGGACAGAAGAACAGTCTAGAAAGATTTTTCAAAAACCTGCCAAATCTAGATGAGAAGCTTGGCTTTTATTAAAACCTAGGTAAAAGGCAGCTGAGCTTGATGAATAAACGGGGCTTAAGCACCTGCTTCAATGTTTTGCTGAGTAAAAGCCTAAGAAGGCATTCTAAAAAATAACCCAAATGTTTCACCTTGGATGAGAAATCTTTGCCTAAGTGATACTTGAGTATTTGGACTGTCAGTGTTTAGCACAAGAGTATATACTACACTGATCCCCTGTTGCCCAAGAATGCCCTAATTTGTAAAATAACCAATGAAATATTATATCTAAGTCACAAAAAAATGTTTTCATACATAACCTAGAAAATTACTTCTTTCCCAGGCTGAAAGAATAATTTCAGAAGTCTTGGGCAGATCAGAGGGATCTGAAAGAATTCACAAGAAAAGACCAATTTGCAGAAACACTTTTATCAATATGTGTGTGTCCTCGCCTTACAGCAGTCTTTGTCTACCACCTAAACTTTCATCTGAACAGGTAAAATCTAGTTACCTTAGTTTATTTAACTTCTCCCTCCAATATGCATTCTAAACTGACAGAATTAGGTTTAGGCATCCTTCTGTGCATGTGCGTACAAAAATAGTTGAAAAGCCCTTGTTTATGCTTCACTGAATCTATGCCACACCTGGTAACCAACTCTTACTTGCAGTACTCCTTATAGGAAATTAAAAAAGCTGAGTTAGTCACCTGGAAATGAGCCATCTAAAAAAGGCTTCCCTAAGTCATGAATGGAGTCACTTAACATGATTGGTTTTGAGAGGGAGAGACAGGCAGGTTTATTCCCTGACAAAACTTCACGTAGTTTTGGACAGCCTTATTAGAGAAGGGTGGTTATGGGCTGTTTAAATTGACTTTCTTAAGCTAATTTAGACATCTCACATCTGTCAAAGGTGTGATTTAGAGAACCTAAGTCAGCATCCATGTTTGGTGGAGAGAAAGCTCCAGAAGATGACAGAGATCAACTAAGACGAGCGCCTGAGGCAACCTGAGGCAGGCACTAACAGTCCCAAAGACGTCTGCTACATCTTGTATGTTTATGTTGGAGCTTTAAAAAATATATGATGCCATGCAGAGCTGCCAATTGTTGGTAATCATGAAGTTGTCCATCCCATAATTGTGAAAGTGTCCTAAAACACTTGAAATTTAAACAATGCTCTTCTCAGTGTTTATTTTGAGAGTTTTTCAGTCATTGCGCCATATTTTTAAACTGCTCTTCTCAGCAAATCTCGGAAAATCTAGAAACTTACTCGAAAAGATTCTCACGCAACCATTGTCTCCTGGAGCTGAGACCTCGAGTAACATGAAAGAACTTGAGCCTTGTGATAAAATCATGAGAATTGGCAAGACTGGCACCTATTCACCTCAGAGAAAATCCATCTCGTTAAACATGCAACTCTTGGTTACCAGGTTACCTCTTGGGAGCGCGGGGAAATGATTTGGCTCTGCCAAGGGAGGACCTGGTGCCGTCACGGGGAGCACCTCTGCTGCAGCACAAACCCCAGGGAGCCACCCACCCTGACTTGGTTCCTGGGGCTTGTGCACAGTACCCTTTCCCTACGATGAAGGCAGATCTCCAGGGTGCTCCCCACGAACCTGGAGGCCTCCACGGCCATGTGGCTCCTCTGCCAGTCTGCACCCTGCCGCTTCCATCAGCCTCCCCACCGGCGGCCCAGGGCGGCGAGGGCCGAGCGCTGAGGCCGAGGCCACCCTGCGCCTGGGCTCGGTACCCGGCAACCCTGCCAACGGATGAACTGCCGCTCCCTGCTGCAGAACGGGGCTCGCCCCGAGTTCCAGCCTCCGGTGGCCCCAGGTGAGGCCTCCCGCTGTGCAGCTGGGCGCCATGAGGTGGGGCCAGAGGGCCGCTGCCGGGCCGGGGCCGGGGGTGCCGCTGCCCCCGGGGCAGGGCGGCCCGCACTGCGCCCAACCCAGCCGCGCTCGGGCTGTCCTTAGTGCGGCCGTGGGGAGCGCGCTGCCCCGGGCAGCAGGCGGCCCCCCGAAGCCCGCTGCGAAGGCGGGCGGGCGGGCGGTCACCGACTGCTCCGGTCGCCCGGCGGAAGAGCGGCCGCTTCCGGCGGAGGCCGCCGGAGCCTTTCCCTTCCCGGCATGGCGGGAGGGTTTTTGCTGGAGATCAGGCGGGGGACGCAGAGCGCGTTGCTGGTTATCCGGTAGTGCGGGGCCCTACCCGGCTCCCGCCGCTCGGGCCGTGCGGAGTGGCGGTGCCGGCGGGAGAGGCGCAGGGACGGCGGGTGTCGATTTTAGCATCCTTAGCCTTAAATGGGGCGGGGGATTTGGGAAACCGGGCTGTGTACTGGCGCCCATCCTTCCCTTCTTGTGCAACTCGGAAGAGCCTCGGTTACTATGGAAATAAATGCTTCCTGCGAACGGTGGTGCATATCTCTCGCTTGTTCCTCGCCCTCACGGGAGACCCGTTTACGGTGTGGGCCCCGGGGCGAGACTCAGGCCGCGGGGGAGCTGCAGAGCCATCCTGGGCTCGGTTCACCCAGGCCGCGGGCTGCGGGCGACGCGCCCTGCGCCCCCTCACGCCGCCTTCGCCGCGCTGTCC
>JANHFX010018138.1:0-11356 GCA_027560015.1 Chloroceryle amazona | reverse complement strand
CCTCCCCCCCCGTCGCCCTTCCCCCTCCTCCTCCTCCCTCATCACCCTGCCTCCTCCTCCTCTCCCCCTGCCCTCCTCCCCCTCCAGCCCAGCCTGGGGGAATGGAGCCTCTTCCCGGGAAGTTTGGTTCGCCCCAGGGCGGTTTCCATCCCCCAGCCGTTACCAGCCGGTTCCGGCCCGAGGCTGGGGGGAACTAGTAGAGGTTCAGAGGGAGATAGGGTTGGGGACGATGCACAGATGCACGTCCCACCCTGTCCCCCTACCCGCGGCCACTCCCGGACCCACGGAGAAGATGAAAGGGGGCATCCGTGCTGGGCATTTCCATGGGGAAGGAGCGAGGATGGGACAAATTCAGCAGCCCCAGCACAGCCCTGTCCCGAGCAGACTCCACCATCCATCCCACTGCCACAGAGATGAAGGGAGAGGGGCATGTCCCCATCCCCAGCACTCAGCAAAGACCTTTCGGCACTCGCCAGCTCTGAAACTTACATCCTGAAATTCTCCCCGCAGAGACAAAAAACAGTCTCCAGTGGGTGTTAACAGCACTGACCATGGGCTCATTTTGCTCTGCAGCTGTTTGAAGACCCTTGGGCCACATCTCACATCCGCTAGGACAAGACTACAGCCTACACTCCACGGCCTGGCTGTGTTTTAAAATCACATCAGTTAAGCTGAATAAAGATTCTATGTATCTACAAGACCTTCCTGTCTTCTATCTTGATTACCAGAGCTTCTTCACCACCACCGCACTCCCACCAGTAGAACAAAGGGCCCCAGCTGCAAGAGGGAAGAAGCGATATGGGCTGCACCACTCAGCCCTGCTCCCACCAGCAGCTCGAATTCCCGGCCAGACCTGGTGTGGTTTGAAGCCCCCTCAATGGTGATGGTGGGAAGCCCTGGGCAACAGGCACAGAGAGCCCAGTGCTGCCTGCACCACCCAGGAGCAGAAGGGGCTCTCCCTCCCTTCCAAGCCCACGCAGAGCCAACTGCCTCTTTTTGCCCCATGGTTTGACGTTACTTTGACCTATCCTGTGACTTCAGGATGCTTTTTCCCCCAGTTCCCTGCAGTTCTCAGAATGATAGAATCCTTTACGTTAGAAAAGACCTTGTAAGATCATCAAGTCCAACCATTAACCTACAACTGCCAGGTCACCACTAAATCCCTCAGCACCACATCTACATGTTTTTTAAACCCCTCCAGGGATCACGGAGACTCTACCACTGCCCTGGGAAATCTGGGCCAGGCCTTGACATCCCTTTAGGGGAAGACATTTTTTATGTCCAACCTAAACCTCCCGTGGCACAACCTGTGGCCATTTTCTCTTGTCCTATTCCCTTGATCCTTGGGATAAGAGACCAACCCCATGTCGCTCCTTTCAGGGAGCTGGAGAGAGCAAGGAGGTCTCCCGAGCCTCCTTTTCTCCAGGCTGAACACCCCCTGTTCCCTCAGCCACTCTTCGCCAGACTTGCGCTCTAGACCCTTCCCCATTTTTGATGACCTTCTCTGGACACACACCAGCCCCTCCATGTCCTTCTGGGAGTAAAAGGACCAAAATGGAACACAGTATTTGAGGTGTGGCCTCACCAGTGCCAAGTACAGGAGGACAATCCCAGCCCTAGTCCTGCTGGCCACACTAGTTCTGATGCAAGCCAAAAGATCTGCATTCCCAGAGAATGCAGTGACAAAAGGGCTAAGATGGATTTGCACATTTGCAGCCCTCAATACCCAGAGGACCCTATTTCCTATGCACAGCCTCTGAACAGCCCACAAGTCAGGGGCTACTACTTGTCCATCCTTTTTGACCTGCTATCAAAATCACCACCAGCTGTCAAACTCCTGCTCTAGAGACAAACCCTGCCACCCGTGCCAGCAGCACTGCAGCCCTGCCCTGCCCCCTACCCATGGATCTCAAGTGTCTGTCACCTTCTGTCACACTGGCCTGTGGCTCTCACATGGTTGTCACTTTCCTTCTCTCTTTCTGGAGCTCCAGCAGCAGTGGCTCTTTCTCCACCCAGTGCAGCCACCACCTGCTATGCTGGCATTATCCCCTCTCCATGGTGCCCAGCAAAGATGGCATGGGCTGCCCTGGAAACGAAGTGTGCTCAGGGTGGCAAGACTCACGTCCTCCCACTTTAACAAGTGCCACAAATAGCAATTTCTGAGAAACCTCTCCCCCAACACCCAGGCAGGAAACCCAGTCTCAATCTGCTTATGCAGCAGCTGTGTGTAGCTTTCTGCTGGATTACACCATTTTTTAGGACTTAATAAAGCCTTAACCCCTATCAATGGGCATTAGTGTTTTAATCTCCCTAATCTCCAGGCAAATCCAATGCTGGATGCCAAACTGGGCTTGCCCAAGAAGCAGCTGAGGCTGTTTGCAACTTCTTCCAATCTTTTGTTATCTGGAGGAAGGCAGGAGCAGAGCTGGAAAGCAGCTCTGCCTGACCCTGCAAAGCTCTGTCATGCTTGCTTGGGTGCTCAGCTTGCACAGGGAAAAAGGGCGGGGGGCAGATCTTGTGGATGCTCCATCCCTGGAAGTGTTCAAGACCAGGCTGGATGGCGCTTTGAGCAACTAGGCCTAGTGGGAGGTGTCCCTGCCCATGGCAGGGGGGCTGGAACTAGATGATTTTAAGGTCCCTTCCAACCCAAACCATTCGACCTCAGATGCACATGGGCTTTGCAGATGTGATCTGCTCTTCATGTACTTGATGTTACATTTACCACATCTGTAACACTGTGCAGATGTTGAGCAACCAGCTCAGGGTTCACTTGCCCAAACCACAACCAGCAGCAGAGGTGCAAACACAGGGTACTCAGTCACATAAACCAATGCCTTGTTCCTCAGTGTTATTTTTCACATTGAAAACCACAAACGTGTTTTAGTCTTGCCTGTCAGGGTAAAAAAAAAATCCCTCAAACTATAGAAGAGTTACCCTCTTGGTCACTAACGCTCTGCAAAGACATTTGGAGCTGGACAGGACCTCACACACTACAAGTTGTTTATTAATTAATTCATCAAAAATATTTTGTTTCAACTCAGATCTCATCCTTCCCAAGAACAAGCCGAGGTGGGGGAGTAAGCAGCTTAGAAGGACAGAAGAGTCCCATCCTTGACCTCAACACAAATAAGTACATCAAGCTTTGGTAACTGTGGTTGTCCCCCTACAGGCTCTCACTCAGGTGGCTTTGGGGCTGTTTGCTCAGAGGAGGCACTCACAGAGTGATAAACAACCCCCCCAGGGATATGATGCTACATGAGCATCTCTGTACCTGGAAGGAGAGCCAAGCCCTGCCCTACTCACTCTCTCACTGCTCGTTTCTGGATGCAAGGACTCGCTTGGTGAACAGGCAGGACCAGCCAGCAGAGGAAGGACACAGCCTTACCCTGATGATGCAGACCAATGGGAGAAGGATTAGCTTGCCCAGGGTCCCACAGAAAACTTACAACAGAGCCAAGAACTGGATCCAAATTCTCTACTCAAAGTTTTAAAATCACAAAGTCATTGTTCTTCTCCTTAAAAAAATAATAATCAGAATTGGGAGCAATTCTAGCAAGGTCCTTTTGCTGTTGGAAGTTGTACCAAGGAATTTGAACTAACTACAGATCCAGTTCTTAGTCTTACAACTAGTCCAAAATAAGAAGGATGGTTCCTGCCTGATGCAGTCCTATCTGTACTACTTTATCTGACACCTTTGCAGGTGAAAGCAGGTTCCCGTGTCACAGCCACACTGCACAGGGCAGCAGGGATGAGCATGGGGCTGGTAGGGCTCAGAGAAGATGGCCCACAAGTGGTCAGGAAAGGCTGGGAGGCAGCGGGAGGAGCAGATCCTCCTCAGCGATGGTTTTCATAGCACCTGAGTTTTGGGGAAAATCCCAACCACTGTCCTTCGGCTTGCACCAGAAACCTGCCTGATCGCAGAGCTATTCCCTGGCCATGGCAGCCCTGCCCTGCTTCAACCCATCAGTGCTGCAACTCTCCCCTACACTGGGCTGCTCTGCCCTTGGCCAGCACATACTGCAACTCCAGCCATAGATCCCCAGCTTTGAGAAACAACTGAGATCTGCAAACAAAACCAGCTTCATCAGGACTAATCGGTCTGTGGGGGAGACCTGCAGGGCTGCCTGTGAACATGTTTCACACCAAGCTGCCCAGCTCTTAAGAAAACATCAAATCCCTTGCTCACAAGAAGCATGGGCAGGACATCTTCTCTCACAGCAACACTGAAGGGACATGTCCAATTTGTACTGCACCATGCTGATCCCCAGTTAAAAGTGCAGCGTTAGGGCTTAGTAAATCACTTTTATTGATTTAATAGTGCAGCAATACTGACCACCTGCAAGTCCCCAATGACTTGGATGCACAGCTGGAAATCCTTCCAGCTATATTTATAATCTCAGATCAATAGCAGAATGAAAAGCACATCCAGAGACCTTGGGAAAGCACCAGCTCAGTGGAACACAGCACGACTGAGAAAAGGATGTGGGTTTGCAAACCACAAGACCAAAATTTTAACACCAAAAGACATGCCATCACCTCCAGCAGGAGCAGGAAAGATCACCCATTGCCAGGAACATCTGAAAACAACCCCAACATTTTCTAAGAGCTTGGCTGCAGGTCTGTAGGTGCTACCACCCAGGAAGGCCTCTGGCAGGTAGCCACTGTCATCCCTTCTGAACGTGCAGGGAAAATCTTTAAAAGGTCTGTAGTAAGACCTACAGAACAAGATTATTTCCTTCCTTCTGGCTGTACTGTTCTCCCCAGTCTATAGACACGCCGGGTTTTTGTGGGTTTTTTTGTTTGTTTTTCCAAGTTTTTGGCATTGAGCAGCTTCTCTGAGCAGCCCACATCAGAGACATCTCTGCAGGTACCACACTGGTTCCTTCATAAAAGGAGTTATTTGGTGGCTTAAATCTCCCTAGACAGAGACAGCAGTGGAGCAGCAGGTATGACGGGATGCAGGCACTGACAAGATCATCTCAGGACCCTGCAGGCTCCATCAGGCAGAGCAGGGATGTCCAAAGCCAGCACAGGGAGTGAGCACCATCATCCCCTCCATGCTTTGGCCAGGAGCAAGCAGCAGAGCCTGCCAGCATCATTGATCCATGGCGTTTTGTTGAATCCACATTACACAGGGCACCAGGACCATTTCTGCCTCCGATCCCCCCAAAACACATGGGGGTCCTCCAGCTGGACATGTCTAGCCCACTCCCATTCACAAGGAAGGAAGGAAGGAAGGAAGGAAGGAATTATTTCACAAGCTGCTATCAGACACATGCAGCTGGCATCATGTCCTTGGTGTGAGTCACCCGCTCCCTGAAGAGGCTGTTCCCTGCTTCCCAGCATCACATCCCACTCTCCAGAGAGGCCATGCCTTGCTTCCCAGTGTTGCAGCCCAGCAATGCCCCGGCAGCAGCCTCCCTTCCTCCAGCACATTTCTCCTGCAGAGGATCTGCAGCATCTGCTCACTTGAGCAGGGAAGGCAGGAGGGTCCTCGCCATGCTTGAGCAATCCATCATTTTCCAGAAGAGAATGGGCTTTGCTAGGAAGCCACTCCAGGGTCATGAATATTTGTAAAAAGCAAGAAAAAAAATTCCTCCCAACATCCTCCACCCTTGTAGGGGTTTGGCCATTGACGTGCCAGTTCAGACAGACACAAAATGCAACTCAGCATCTTCCAGGCAACTCCCCCCATGTCACAGCTCTTCAGCAGGTTTTGTTCAGCAGGGACTGATCTGCCTTGGCACTGAAACACTGCAGATTGAGTCACCAGGACAACTCTGCAGATGGCACAGCTCAGCTCTGCCAAGGGAAACACACCTTGCTTTTTGGCTGCTGCCTTTTCTTTAGGAGCAATACCTCATGCCTCCTCCTGAAGGGCACAATCTACTCCCCAGAGACCCCCAGCCAGACCATGTCAAAGGACAAATTATCTTCAAGCACGATAAAGCAAAATCTTTTGTATGTCACCCCAGCAGCATCCCAGAGCTCCACTCCACCACATACTGTATCATATCCTGCAGAGAAGGGTGGGGGGCAGAGACTCTCTGTGGGTCTTGCACATCAGAGGGCACCTCTCAGTGGTCCAGCACTGCCTCTATTTCTCTTGTCACAAGAAACATGGTCAAAGTGGACTCAGTAGCAGGGGATGAGGATTGGTTTGGTAAAATAAACCACCTTTGTATGTGGTAATGGTATGGAGTTAAAAACTGGGGTCACCCTACAGCTCAAGAAGCTTAAAAACTATTTTGCCCCAAAGTAGCATCTCCTCTCTAGATGGAGAGATGCCCAGGCAGTAAGTAGGGTATGGGGATACTCCAGCACTGCCCAGGAAATAATATCCCTGGGGGGGTCACAGCCTTTCCCTGCTACAAACCAAGCTGCAAAGTGGTTGCTGGGGTGTCCTAAGGATCCCTGCTGACCTTCTGCACACGCACACACTCATCACCAGCAGTGCGATGGACATGGAATGCATCTGTGCAAGCTGCGCATAAAGAGCCTTTCTCTGTCCCTTGTGTGCTTCCCTTCCTAAACCTATAAATTCCCTTGGAGGTAAAGAAGAAAGCATTTAGGGCACCCCAACCTTGGAAACAAGACAGCCAGGCTGTCTCCTGCAGCTTAATTAATAGCAACCCATCCGCAGCAAGCTGCTGGCAGCACCAGCTGCCTCCTCCGATGGAGGTGCTTTTCTGTGAAGAATAGTGCTTTGTATTTTGATGGGAAAAGGTCAGGAAGATGTCAGGGAGGAGGAGGATGGGTGGGAGGGAAATGCCTTGCTTCCCTGCAGCTCCCTAAGCTGTGAGAGAGTCCAGCTCGGTCCCCATCTGCTCATGGGGTGAGATCCGGGAGACAGCAGCACCCCTCCATCAGCCCTGGGGTGTCCTAATGCTCAGCAGAGCACAGGGGCATGGGAAGAATTCAGACCTGTGGTCTGCAAGCCCACCATTGCCAGAAGGCCCAGCAAGATCCTCCTGGTGCCACTTTGATGTGGTCCAGCAACCTCCCCCCAGCAGGAAAATCTCTGCTTTGCTCTTATCAGGGGCCACCCTGATAACAGCACAGGATACGCACTGCAGGGAGCTGGCGCTATGTGCCCCTGCCAGCACTGCTGGACCACCAGAAAGGGATGGTTTCTGCTGCCATTTGGCCTTTGCATAAATAAATAAGCCAAGCTGAGGCCGATAGCAAGGCGGATGAATCCAAGGTGCTGAAAAAATGGGGCACAATGAAGGAAAAAAGGTGAAGTGAACACAAGCCTTGGGTGTGCAGCATGAGATGCCAAGAGCCACCAGTGTCCAGAGAACTGCTGTGAGATCACCTTCCTTTCTGCTTGGCCACGGCAGGTTAGAGCCAAGCACAAAGTACAAAACAAAACCACCTCCCCTGACTCTGGACCGGGGAGTCGAGTGCTTTCCTTGAGCTGTACAGGTGCTTTCTGCCTCCAATTGCCCTGCTGCTGTCTGGTAATTAAGTCCTCCTCCACCTCTCCTGTCCTCATCCCAATGCCAGTGCTTGACCTGGGCACCAGTCCCAGGCTGGGCACCAGCACCCCAAAAAGCATGACAGACGGTCATTGCTCTCCAAAGAGCACACAAACAGCTATCCTGCTCTTGCCAGCTGGTCTGGCCTCTGCATTTGCTGTGACTTTTGTCCTCTCCCCATCCCACTCATGTCACTCTGTGCCATCCATGCAGCCTGAGGCTTCCCCAGCAGGAAGAGAGCTCTGCTCCCAGTGCAGGACTGGGGCACATGTCTCCTTCCACCAGCTTATAAGGGAGTTAAAGAGAGATAAAAAATGGCAAAGAAAGGCAGCAGAAAGCAGCGTTAGGGCAGGTCCTTGTTCCATACACAGGCCTCTCCAGTCCCTGCCCAGGGATCAAAGGTTTGCCACTTCAACCCCCTGCTGCACAGGGGGAGGACACAGCCCACAGGGCCCTGCTTCTTCGCACTGCCATGTGAAGTAAAGGTCCCTGTTGCTTAGGAAAGGGCCATTCATCACAAGGACTGTATGGGATGAGAAAGGGTTAAACCACTGCAGCTGGGCCAGAAATACCATCCAGGACAAAGACAGACTTGATGTCACCCACATCCGCCCTTCGCAGAAGAAGAGGCCTTAATCCAATTCCCAAAGAAAATGTGGATTTTACAGCCCTGCTTGACCAGGCCCCTCCAGCAAGTTTTGTATCTGCAACAAGTGTTAACTCAGTTGGGGAGGGGGTCAGAAAAATGGGAAGAGAAATCACTTTTCCACAAGTTTGTGAGCATAGAGAATAGAGTGGAGGCATCCAGACTCAGGCAGCATCCCTGCAACAGGACACCAGGGACACAAATGGCAGCCTGGCAAGGTTTGATGGCCCCAAAGTACTCCCAGAGTAGCCAGACCTCAGCAGTGGTTCCCATTTGATTTATCAAGGACTTGAGAAAGCACCACTGCCAAGCTCCCACTGGACGATGCTCGGCTGCACCCCAACACAGCCATCACCAATGGCATTGAGGGCACATAGGGAGGGACCTGTGAGCACCCCAACACAGCACAGCACTTTGGGGACCATGTCTCAGGATGATGATGGTGAGCTAACATGAGCTGAAGAGCATCAGGGTGCTAACAGCAGAGCTCTGCCTCTTCCCTGCAAGGATGGGGAACAAAGGGAACAAAGCCAGGGATGCTGCTGGAGGGCAGACGGTGGTCACACCCACAAGGGATGCAGATGAATGGTCTTTGCCTTCATATCCCAGACAACACATCCCATGGTGCTGTGTCCCTCCCCATGTCAAAGCATGGACCCTGCAGCAAACGGGGTTTGACAGCCTGTCACCAGGCCATGGCTCCTTCCTACCTCTCCAGCATCATACCCTCCTTGTTACCTTGAAATTCCATGTGCCCACTCCTCATGGGATTTTTGGACAGGCACTCCTAGGATGCCATTAAGCTGTATTTGAAAGTTTAACCCTTTCAGTCCAGTTTTTGTTATTATTTTTTAACAAATGAGCTAGCTTTACCACACACTTCAAAGCACCTACCAAATTTTAGAGACAATTGAAATAAAGTGTTGTATTCAAAGTCACAGCAGCCAGCAGGCATAACCCCGGGAGAGCTGTCCTTTGCTTCCCTGGCCCAGCATTCCCCACATACTGCAGTGAAACTCAGACATGTTACCCAAGGTTCAACATCTCCAGCCCAAGTTACGGCCAGCCCCAGTGTAGGTTTGACAGGGCTGGATGCAGCACCACGGCCATACGGAAATCCCAGCATTTAAAACCACAAGCTATAAAAATTCCACTGTGCTCTGAGAGGGGAGGTCTGGATTCCCCATGGAGAGGCGTCGAGGAACAGCCTCTGCTGGGTTATTAGCCACCAAGCCATTAAGATCCCACCGCATCTGCACACCTCAAGCCATGGCTAGCATATACCAGTAAGAATATATGTGTTTAATGGTCAAACACATTCAGTACACCATCATCGAGTTACCCATGAGCCCTGCAGCCACACAGATATTTTGCCCTCAACTTGGAAAATCATGGACTGCAAGTACAAAAGCACGGAACGGGTCACAGGTTTCAGGGCTATTGCAGTCCTCCGTGTGCCCAAATGTATTTTTTCTATCCCAACAGGTCCTTTACCTGCACTCAGGATGCTCTTAGAGAAGGGCCGCAAGCAGAGCACACACCCCAAACAGCTGTACTGCTCCTGGATACTGTGTCCTACAGGCTGGAATCACACCTGGATGGGGCAGTGGTATTTAGGGGTTCACATGTAAACATGATTCTTGCCTTCTTTTTTAACAGGGTGATACCTGAGCTGCCACTCACCTCAAAACCAGATCTCATTGAGCATTGCCTGCACATGCAAATCTCCCATCACTTGGCCCAGACCCATCTATCTCACAAAGGAATTTAGTCAAACCAACCAATGGTTAGCACCAGGGAATCCAGGACCCTCAGCCAGTACACCTCCAACAGTGGTGTAAAATCTCTTCCCATCCTAGAGCTGCACACTGGTTTGCTGCATCTGCCACACCCAGCATCAGGAATTCAATAGAATTAAGCAATTCACTTAACAGAAGGGATATTTAACTTGCCTGGTGCTACAGCAGGATGTCCCTGCATTCCTCTAGTCCCTGTATTCATGCAACCTCACCCTTGGAAAGCAGTGGAAGTGAGCCCAGTGTGCCATGCAGGGCACGTGCCTGCTCAGCTCATGGAGCGCTGGATGCCCATGGCTCTGAAGAGGGGCTTAGGGGTGAGATGGAGAGATCTGTGATTTATGGAAGGGCAGACACAATGCTCTGTCAGTGCCCTCTGGTCCTAAACTACAAAATCTCTGAGAAACCCTATATAATCAGTTCAGTGCATGCTGAAAGCCACACTACAGAGCAGAAATATCAGGCCTACTGGAGCCCAGCTGCTCCCTGGCCCTGATCTCCCCTCACAGAGCCAGAGATAGTCTCAGCCCTGAATGTCAGCCCAGATCCATCCCGGATGCTTCTTCCCTGAATGAAGTGTGGCCACACCAGGGATGGATATAAAAAGCCTGGTCTGAAATCCTCTGGCACAAAGCCTTTTCCACACAGAGGCTCCCTGGGGGCAGGATCAGTGGGTTGTAGCATAGGCAGGAGTAGAAAACCTCTCCCCATCTACCTCTCAGGGGTGCAAAGTTGCTGGGTGACAGTGGGTCATCAGGGTACAAGGGAAAAAGAATCACACAATTATTCAGGTTAGAAAAGACCTTTAAGATCATCAAGTCCAAACATTAACCTACAACTGCCAGATCATCACTAAACCACATCCCTCAGCACCGCATCACATCTACATGGCTTTGAAACCCCTCCAGGGATGGGGACTCCAACACTGCACTGGGCATCCTGGGCCAGGCCTTGACAGCCCTTGTTGGGGGAAAAAATAATTCCTAATATCCAATATAAACCTTCCCTGGTATAACTTGAAGCTGTTTCCTCTTGTTCTGCCACTTGTTCCTTGGGAGAAGAGCCTGACTCCACCTGGCTCCAACCTCCTGTCAGGGAGTTGGAGAGAGCCAAGGAGGTCTACCCTGAGCCTCCTTTTCTGCAGGCTGAACAACCCCAGCTCCCTCAGCTACTCCTCACAAGAGTTGTGCTCTAGACTCTTCCCCAGCTGCGTTGCATTTCTTTAGACACACTCCAGCTCTTCAATGTCCTTCTGGGAATAAACAACATGAATTTATATAAATGAAAATGCGATTGAGTGAATTATACCACCTTAAAGGAGAACTAAGGCAAATACTTCTATCAAATCCAGCTTGCCTCCTGCCTCCACATGCATCTTCTATGCCTGTTGCACATCTCCAAAGCATGGTATCTTCAAGAAATCATAAGCGGGG
>JANHFX010018137.1:0-18432 GCA_027560015.1 Chloroceryle amazona | reverse complement strand
CCCTCGGTACCACGGGCAGCTGCCAGCAGCCTCCTCTCATCACGGTGAAAGTGGTTGGGGTTGGGCCCCAAAGCACACAGAACCAGCCCTGAAATAGCTCTGTGGCTGGTCGGATGGCAGCTCTTTCCCTTTTCCTTTAACAGACAAGAAACACACTGGAGCAGGCTGTATGCTACTGTTGCCGAGAGTTTCCTCAAGACGCTCGCTTTTCCCTTTTTAGCTCTCCTCGCCTTATTAACAAACACAGCAGTCGCAGAGCGAGGCGGCTGGGGCTGAGAGCAGCTTTGCTCCGACTCCAGCTGAAACCAGACCTGCGGGAGCACCGCCAGGCCCAGCCTGCTGCCTTGGCTCAGCCAGCAAAGGTTGTGTCCTCACTTCACCGGCCCCCCAAATGCTCACAGCGAACACTCTCCCCCCCAACGTAATTACTGCTGCTGCGGGAGAAGGAAGAGCAGCAAGAGACATCTGTATGAGATAAATTAAGGGAGGAACAGAAATGTGCATCCATAAACCAGGCACTGTGACGAGGGAGCGATCGAGGCAATACTTCCCCGCTCCCTCCTCTCCCCTTCTTCCTCACTCACTATTTTTTTAGAGCTTCTCTTTTCATCCAGGTCAGGAGGCAGGAGATACAGTCAGGTTATTACTCTGTAAAAATTACTCTGGCCAGTAAGAGGATGCCCTGCTCTATAAAAGACTGGTGAGGGCACCAGCCTGCCTTCTTCACATCCTCACACAAAGCTTTTTCCCTTGCCCTGACCATTTCTTTTTTTTTCTTTCTTGTCCTGCATCTCTTCCCCAGTGTTTCCAGAAAATGAAAAGAAACCCTCCTTTTCTTCTTTGCTCTCAACTTCTTTTATGAAGTATGAAAAGAGCACTGGCCAAAGTTTAAAAATATATATAAACCGTTACATTTCCTCGCTTGCTTTTTATTTTGGCACTCGGCTTATTCTCATAATTCAACCAGTCCCAGTTGTTCTCCCCTTGCTAAGTATGGCTGTCAGAAGTAGAGCTGTACATCTGAGAAGCTTTAAAACAAACAAACAAACAAACAGACCAAAACATATCAAAATCTACCAGAAATGGAAATGTGTGGTGTGGAAACTAACTTAATTGTCCACTGTTTTACCTGTACATGAGAAGGAACTCGGATCGTATGGCTATGACGGTCTCACAAACCATTGCATCTCGAGATTTCAGGTGCGGCAGATGCATTTCCTTGGCCGGTGCACCCTGATCTTGAACAGCATTAGGCACTGCTTGCAGCAGCAGTTTAATTGCTGAGGTGTTTTTTAAATGATACTTGACATCAAAACACATTTGCAGAATCAAAGGCTAAACAACAATCCTAACGTGTTGGTGCTTTTCAGTTTTTGTTTATGTCATTTTAAGCACATGTATCTTCCTGAAATAATGACAAAAGTTACAAGGATGACGTTTTCATAATCCAAAGTCGTATACCAGATCTGACTTAGAAATCTAACACGGATAGAGGAAACTGGATACATACATTTTGGACACTATATTTTATGTATCATTTACTCAGTCGATTCCAAGACCCAGGAATAAACATGTTTTCCTTTTCCCTGTCTATAGCTCGATTTGCTATTGTAAGTGTGTTAAAAAGTCTTTAGGGTACGCTGGGTAAATTTGGATGTAAACACTTACAGGTGCAGGGCTGATCGGCCGCTTTAAGTCCCAAGGGCAATGCAGCCACCAGTTCCAGCCCAGGTCTGGAGACAGAGCTGAGCGAACCAGATCCAGGCTCAGAAATTGTGACAAGGTCACTTCACAGCATCACAGAATCCCAGAATGTCAGGGGCTGGAAGGCACCTCGAAAGATCATCCAGTCCAACCCCCCTGCCAAAGCAGGACCACCTAGATAGCACTTTTACAATGCCAACTACAGCACTTTCTGCTATAGCCAGCACTGGAAATATTGTGAGAATAAACTGGTTCCTAGGGACTTAACCTTTGGTTTACCTAAGGAATCACCAAAATATGCTTCTGTTACTTTTCTGCATACAATCCATTCAGGTGAAGTAAGCGTCAGGGAGCAAGAACTGCAAGAAGTTTGGCAAGAGTATGTGTTTGGAATAGGTTGCAACTAAGCAAGTAAGAGTAAGAACGTTGTTTTCACAGAATCCCAGGAAGACTTTATTCATCAGTGTCTACTTTCTGGCTACTCCTGCTGGAAGTTTCCTCCAAGAGCAGTTGTACACTTGATGCTGGACCAAAATGAGGGAAGTTCAGCATCGTAGCTTGGTTATGCACAGTGCTCAACAAAATGTACAGTAAAAGAATGCCGTTGAAAACAAAGGAAAAGGAGAATCACTTAGGTCGTTTCTGGGGCATACACGTTGAAGTGCAATCCACTGCATGCAAATAGAAGGCCTGCTGGCATTTTTTAGGCTTGCCATTTTTCCTTCTGCAGGACAGCGACGGAGCTCCACTGCAAGGTGGCCAAGAGCTACCCTTAAAGGAACGGAGAATTCTGGGCAGGATGTGTACGAACCAGCACTTCCGTGCCTCTGCCTTGCCTACCAGCACAGAGGTGCTTCCTAAGGTTCCCTAAACACTGCACTTCATAGCCAGTGCTCTGTGGCTTATACTGGGCTCCCCACTCTGTTAGTCATGCCATACAACCCCAGTATTTCACAGCCCTTTCCTGCCCCTCTGCAGTAGCACTCCCCCCACACCTGCCCTCCTGTAGGAGCAGAAATCTGTATATGCTAAGATTACCTCATTGCCTAGAATCTGTTTTTCTCCCTTTCTATCAGTGTTAGTACTGGAGAAAAACACACCTTTTTTTTTTTTTTCCCCCTCCCATCATTTTCACTGCACTTACACTTTCCTAAAATAAAGCAGCTTCTCTTTGCAGGTAGTGAGCAATTAGTTGGAGTCCAGCACTAACATCCTGGCTTTGCACAGATCCGTCAGCATGACTCAGCAGCCTGCAAGCCCCAGCTCAAGTCACACAGCATCTCCTATTGCACTGGCAGGAGTCAGCTAAGGCAATACCAGATGCAGCAATAGCAACAATGACAATAATGATTAAATAATCCCTGCTCCTTTTCGCAGGTACAACTTCCTGACCCTGCTTTAATGCCTAAATTGTATGTAATCCCTTTGAAACCATCTAAGAGATTGTGGGTTTGGGGTTTTTTTTGTTCTTTGTACATGTTTGAGTCTACCATGACAACAGGAAAGGGAAAACTAGTTGACTGGCAATGAATGCTAAATGAAATAATTAGTTGTAGTTAGCCAATGTATGACACTGTTAAACTCTTAAAGGAAAAAAAAAACACCAAACCCCTCTGCGTTTCCTAAATGTTCAAAATAATATAGTTAGCTATCATCATTTAAATCCATTTATGTCTTGATTTTTATTAAATTGCAGTACCTTAGAGAATATGAAACTAAACTACTCCACATTTTGAAAATCAGCTCCAGTCCATGTTGATAAATATGGGATATTGCTTTAGACTGAAACATATTTTTAAGACTTTTCCTTCTTGTTTTTCTCTGCATGTTATCATCGTCCTTGCTTTTTTCCTACAGAATTGTTCATTTCAACAGAATTCCTTATTTTTTTTTCTACTACTTGTCTTACAGTGCTTTCAAGCCAGTGTAGCTAGCTATATAGCAAAGCCAATTCACTTCTATGGCCACCTTTTCAGTGGAAATTTCCAAATGGCAGAACACAATGCAGGTAAAAAAGTCCAGTAATAGAATAAATTAAAGCAAGGCAGCTCTGTTTAGAGAAGGGCAAATAACATACCCCAATGTTACACCCACTATGTAGGGGAGTGGAATAGAAAGTAGGAAATTTTCAATACTTCTGTGGCACTCTTTTTAACTTCTTTTGTTAGATTAGAAGGGGTTTTTAACTAATGAATGCTATGGAAAGTTTGATCTTTCAGCCCTAACTATGCTTTTGGAAAAAAACATGACCAGAGCACACAGCACCAGCAAGCTTTATGTGATCAAAACTACTATTTTCACCTTACTTTATATAAATTAACCAAAAGTGATACTGACGTTAAAAATCAGTGAGAATCTTGTGTACCCCAAACATCTTCCCAGTTTCAAACCTGGTGCCTTTTGCTCTATTCACTACTTCTTTTCTTTAAAGGGTTAATTACCAAGTGCCAGCTATAATGAACACGTCTTGGTCTATGAATTTTGCAGTAAGTAAGCTGGGGAACGGTGTGAGTTAAGGCAGCTTATGCTCAGAGTCACTGGTCTGCACCGTCTGTTCTTGTGTATTAATTTTCTGAATGACAATGTTTCCATGGAAGGAGAATTCAAAACGTACTTTCGGGGGAGTTTTGTGGTTTGTTTTCTCTTGTGGTTGTTGTATTTCTGTTCGTGGGGGTTTTTTGTTTGGTTGGTTAGTTGGATTTTTTGGGTTTGTGATTGGGTTTTTTCTTCCTTGGGGGTTTTTAATTGTGGTGTATCAGCCAGAATTAAATGGTGGCTGGTGAATGACACATTTGAATGTAGCAATGCTGCAAGCTGAGACAGCACATCCTTAGGGTTAATCAGACACAACACTGGACAGTGAGGCTTTGCAGGAACGAGTAGTAATTCAAGGAGAAAAGAGTATGTGGTGCAGAAGATTAAAAGGAGAGAGGAAAAAAAAGAGAACATTAAAAATGTCTAACTATTTGAGAAATGGAGTTGGACGGGTTTTAAGAAGTGACATCTAAAGTGGGAAACTTGGCTTTGGGAGAAAGATGAGCTTTGTCTACTGTCAATCAGATCTCATGCTCAAGCTGGGCACCCATAATATGAACAAACATTTATTAATCTTTCTAATACTAACTTAAATGATTCAGCAGCCATAACGTACCTCGGCGTTAGTCAGAACTCAGTTTACTAGCCAGGCATTCATCTCCCCAAACTTAGAACAATCTTTGTTCTTCTTGGCTTCAGCTGCTTCAGGTTTTAGAGAGACAAATGAGACACGAGCTACACACAATGTCCTTCCTTACTACAGGGCATTATTCTGCAACCTCAGTACCATTTGTGGGTATTGCATATGGCAAGGATAGGTGAAGAAATAAATATGTGACTATGCCGCCGGTCTTTATCATGATTGTGCACTAAGAGGTGAAGTAAAGTTGCACAGGCAACTCTAATCCAGGAATTTAAGGGGAAAAAAAAAAAAAGAGAGAAGTTATTATTATCAGTCCCTGTTAATAAACATCTTTTTGGATGCGGGTAATGCACATATATCCATACATATCTACACCTACATCACACAACCTGTTCTACCATCTTCTTTTTTTTGACCCTGCATTTTAGTTATGAAGAAGAGCTAATTTTAGCTAGCTAACGAGATCTGACATGATCGCAGTCCGCAGCAGCATGGCTGGAGGCTAGAGGATTTTTGTGTATGCTGGTTTATTCACGTGTCCTCCTGGAGAGGACTGGAAACATCACCTAAGAGTGCTAAGCACTCAGTCTCAGCCTCTAGGCAAAAGAATTCCTTCGTAATAAAAGTATGTAAAATTTAACATCATTTTTTGTTGCTTTTGGTTTGTTTGGTTGTTTGTTGTTTTTTTTAATTGAAAGACAATTTATAGTAAGTAAAGCATGTCTGACTCTAACCTCATCTGCCCTGCAGAAATGCACAGAATTTCTAGACAAAAGACTTACTCTACAATTACATCAGGTAAGGTGAGGTCAGTAATTGTGAACACATGCATCAGCATGGTGAGGAGCGTTTATTAATTTCTCTTATTGTTATCCTGAATAACACACGCTCTTTTTCACAATCAGTTTCTTTTCTCCATCTCCTACTTCTCAACTGTGAAGTTCTAGGATAGCATCCCATTGCTCCTTTGAGATAACTCCTTCCCCTCTGAGACCATCTGAGCTAATCTGTGCAAGACAGACAGACAGACTTCCCTTCTTCCCCCTTTCTTAGTGCAGCTACAACTAAGTTTTTTCAGGGGTTGTGTTTGGCTCTCTCTTATAGGTGAATCTCTGCACTGCTGCAGCTCTCTGAGTGCCTTGCAGCTTGTAAATGAGTCATGCAGCACACTCCCTTCCCTCTGGCCAAGCCTGGAAAACTGCTCGGGAATAATCCTCCTTCCAGTTTACATCACAAATTACTTTCATTACAGGGTAATGCCCAAAGGCACAATCCGGCCTGAAATACGTCGTCATCATGAAACACGAAAATACAAATGCTCTTAACAGAAATTACATTCCTAGAATCATTTACGCTTCTAAACTCTAATCTCCTTCGAGTTTACCTTTCCAAACTTTTGAAATGTGTTTTCTTTTTTGTTTTTTGTAGATGCCAATAACTGGCGGTTACTGCGTTTGATGTGAATGGACTTTATTAGGAGCAAATGGAAACAAGATCATGCAAAGCCATTCAAATGAATCCCATTATTTTCTGTGAGATTAAAGCAGCAGTTTCAGCACAAATAAATCTTGGAAAAGAGCAAGATTCTTCAAATCTACCCGTTCCTTTAGATAGGTAATTGCTGCAAAGACCACTGATAATGCAATCTATATTCTGCTTATCAGCTATTGCCCAAACACCATCTCTTAAATCTTAAATTATAAATCTTAAATTGTCCATTAAATTCCCATTTATTAAGAATCTGGTGTAGTCTGATCTTCAGAAACTCCAAGTGGTGGTGAAATTGTTGTAGTGGGTACCCAACCCTTCTGACAACTGAGCCCATGCTGCTCAAGAGTGCTACCAATCTAGATACTGAAGAAACTTCAACTTCTCTGTTAATCTGCACCTCACTGTGAAACAGGGACACGGTTGTGCTAATCCTGTAATGGGTAATTTTGCTATTGTAGTAACAGCCGAAAAACCAAGCACTTACTTGCCATCTAATTGTGTTTGTCTATGCTAACTTCGACACGTACAGTGTTTCCACACCAGAGAAGAAAATTTCTTGTGGAAGATACATCCTATGTGTTAGAAACTGGATGGGAGTAGCTCACGCTTGTGTTAAAGCTTCCCTTTTCCCCACCAATCCAGCAGATAGTTGTTGTGTTTCTTGTTTTCCACATGCTAAACCATTTCCCCACTTTCACAGACTGGATGAGAACATTTTGAACCGGAGAGACTTAAAGCAAACTCTGGAAAAGTTAACACCTAATTACACAGAAGAAGTAACAGTAACAGAAAGAAGTATTCAAGTGAATGCTGACTGCACCCTGCAGCTGCTGTTGCACGACATTCCCTGCACTCACTGATGCTGCACCGTAGGAAGAGTTCTGCTTTACACAAAAGCTCAGAGCTATGTCTCTGCTGGGACATGAAGCAATGCTAAGGAGTGTTTGCAGCTCAAACTCCTGTAATGTTAAATTATTAGCCTAATTTTTGGCTCACGCTAAGCAAGCGCTTCCAAACGACTCCCAATGAGAGTTGGGAAACCTGGTTCTGGGGCGGTGCAGCAGTGTCCGGGAATGTCCCTAGACAAGAAGGGCAGTGTTTGTCTAGTACCAGCAGTGGTTGGTACCTGCAGGAAAAGCAGGAGGACGACTTAGGGTGGAATGGGCTGTATCTCCCCTACTGCTTGCACAGACCAAACAGCACCAGCTTCTGTCTCTGTGTGGTCACACTGTGCTGTTACCAAAAGCTCAGCCTCCCAAATGCCAAATGAAGTGTTGAGAATGCTGGGAGAACGTGGTTCTATGCTCTTTGCCTTCCAGGTTCCTCAGTTCTTACAGCACTTTCAAGGATAGAAATCCTTGAACAAAAGAAAAACGACTCCAAATCACTGTGAGTGCCTGCGTGCCAGCGCTTATCTTGTTACGGTATCACAACTCTATTGCTAGGGATGTATGGTATTCATTGCTAGTCAGTTTTTGATGCCCATATTTTCTTAATTAAATTGGGAAATGCCTCACAACTTTAAATTTTTTATTTCTTTTTAATTTAAATTTTAGGCATCTTTCAATTCTATTAGAATACAAACCAGACCATGAGTACCAAGGGAGATACATCACAGATTCTTTCTAGAGAAGGTATGGTTTTCCCTACAACTTTATTTAAAGAAACACCCTTCCTCCTGTGGCTTTTGAAACTCTTACCATGCAACATTTTCCTCAGCAGCAGACCTGCTCAAGTGCAAAGGAATGTCTAGGAGAAGTTGTTCTTCATTTCTGAAGATACACATGGGAAATACAACTACAAGCATCAAGGTGATGCTGGAGGGAAAAAAAAATATTGATAGCCCTGTTTTTGGAGCTTTTTAAGAGGAACGGTTAGAGGTGTCTCAACACAGAGTTGCAGATTTTTGCAGCAATGCTAGTTCTTAGCCAACATCTACCGTACCAGGAAAGTCACCTGCGGTGCACTGGTAATGTGTTATCATAGCAATCCCACGGGGAAGCATTAAAGCAGGATCAAGAAAATAGTGATTAGGTGATATTAGCTATACAAATGGAAGGTAGAATTAAGGAAGTAGCTTAGTAATAGGGTTTTTTATATTACTTTGTCACGCCAGCCTAATATTTCTTCCCTCTGCATTCCGCAACATGACTGCAAGTTGGAATAAAATGCATTTCTATTCATATATTCCTCTCATCAAGAGACTATCTTACTTATCTGTTCAAAAAGGAAGTATATATTCTAGGTTTATAGTGATGCTGACAGGGTGTTGCACGGCAGCAGAGAAAGAATAATATAAACCCAGGAGAAAACTGTGGGTTCTGGTGACCATTTCTGTGCGTAAGAATGACAAAAACAGAGGGAGGAGAAAAGGAGGAAATCAGGAAAAAGTGAACCACTCTGAAGATTGCCAAATATAATACTGTTGATAATGTAAGCAATCTGCTAGAAATCCTAATTATTGATGGTTTCTAGAATCACAGTTAGAATATGTGTTCATATAATCTGTTGCAACAAATAAGTCTTTGCTCTGTAAGTATGATGCTCATTTGTCACAAGAAAATGACATTTCCACCCCCTGTCTACACGTTGTAATTGTCTGCATGTAAGAAGCATATTCTGCGATTGTTACCTGATATTAAAATCTGCCAATTATAAAAAAGCTGAGCATCGATATGAAAAACAGTTTAAATTGGAATATAAGCAGCATGTATATTTTTACATGTATGAAAACATAGAAATGAACAACATCTTTATCATGATACATTTTGTTAATCCCTTCTATTTTTATTTTATTTTTTTTATATATAGTTTTGCTTCTTTGAGGGTGCGATTGGACTTAAAAGATTTAGGCTACCAGTCAGCATGCCATTCTAACTTCAGCCTGGACAGGGTAACCAGCCACCACCACACCTATTTACCTCTGCTTCCCCACCTTCCTCCTGCTAGAGGTTCCTCGGATAGGATGACATAACTACACATCCAGTCCATCTTGTTTTTTTTAAACCTCTTTTTGAGCATTTTTTGAGAGAGAGAGGGAGAAAATGAACCAAGTAATAGAGGTTAGGGAGAAGCTGTAGGAGATATAGGTGAAATCTGCAAGAATTGGAGGAAAAAGTATAAAGAATTAAAGCCAAGAGGAAGTCATGAATGCAAATACGGAAGAAGTGCTTTAGAAAGTAAAAGAAGTTTAAAAATTAGTGCTTGTGTTAGAAATTGCCTGAAGTAGGAGAAGTGAAAGATTTTAGGTCAGGCCATGGGCAGTTCTAGTAAAGCGAGTATAGAAAGGAATTTTGAATTCAAAACTGCAGCAACATCAAAAGCCTTTGTAATCACAGAAACTATGTGAAAGTTTTAAGAAGATAAGCAGTGCTGCGGAGGATATTGACCTGATAATAAAAATGGAGTGTGCCTCACAACGGTAATATTCCTCTTGATAATTCGCTAGAGATTGCCTGTTGGCATTTTTGGAAAGGTAAAGAAGAGAGTCATAGGTTGTGAGGAATTCATCTGTGTCTGCTGAGATTTTATAGTCTTGAGTGTGCATAGTGCTGAATAGACTTGGTCAGTAGATGGCTGGCAACAGGGTAGGAGTTAGGAACACCAGTTGCCTCAGTAACGTCTGTGTTGTGTATCTGTAAGTCACTGAATTGGCAAATGCAGGAGTGAAAGGAATTTAATTTTATTTGATTTATGAATCAGTAGCTCCTTACCGTGGCAGCCGAGTCCCTTAAAATATTTAGATTTCCTTTTGTAATCTGTTCAAAGACTAAAGCTCTCTATTCTCTCCCCTTTTCTAAAGACAATGAACAATCATAAAGTATGTCTCACGAGTATCTATAATTCCCAGAGTTTGAGCCTGCATAAATGAGAGTAAAAAGCTTCCTTCAGTCTGATAGAATCCCCTCTGAATCCGCTGGCTGAATGCAAAATAAGTGCACATGGAGAAAGGACCACTCTTTAACTGTCTTTTCAGTGAGGATTGGGTTCTGGCTCACACATCTGTTGGCTTCACAAGTAATTTCAGCTATTTATGCACAGATGAATACATCTTTACAGAGAAAGAGAAATTTGCAGTGCATGTCTTTACGGCACGTATCCTGCATGTGTGAACCAATTCAAGAGCTCCTTTTTGTTGGACTGTAATTCTTTAAGATTGTTTACTGCAATTAGTGCTGTGCAAGTCTGTGTTGCACCGAAAAGCGTGCAGCAGCTCGTTTCTGGAACCTGCCAGTGCGTTGTACTAAGTGTTAGCAGGACTGGTAGATTATCTGATCATTAGAATGGGATGAAGAACTCAGCATGCAGTTAGCTGATGTTCAGGTGCTTCTCTGTTGCCACATACCAATTTTCCTTACTCAGATGAACCACAATCTGTCCTGTAAGAGATATACACATTGGCTGCAACAAATGTGATCAAGAAAAGTACTATCTTCAGTGTTTTCTACTTCAACTAGCACAGATTTCACAATGGAAATACTTTCCTATTTGGCTTTTTCCTACTAAGTGGACTGGCAACACATGTGGTTGTTGCTACAGACAACCATATATATAAATATAGATATATACATACATATGCACTAACAGAAAGCAGATGTACAGACATGGGAAGTGTCTACATCCTCAGGATTAATCAAGGAACCTTGGGACCAGTAGCTTTTGTGTTCATAAACAGGTAAGACTGCATGCAAGGTATAGGCAATGCCTTTAAAGCCAGATGGTTTTGGAGTTCCAGTCTTATTAATGGGAAAACACAACCTGGTAAACATTGTACCCCTGCAAGGGTGTACAAAGGGAACAGACTTTTCAACCAGGCCTGCAATTGCAATTCTTACTGAAATTTTGCTAGGGTTGGGTTTTTTTTGTAGACCTGTGTAGTTCATCAATTGTGTATAGCCCTACAGCAACGCTTGGCTTTGCTTTTTACTTTTGTATAGCTTTGCTTTACTTTTGATCAGTGGCAAGGATGCTGCCAGACTTTGGGAGCTCTCCTTGCACGTGCTAACGTGACAGCTCTCCTTTATGCGAACCCAGTCAGCTGAGCCAACATAATGACAGCTTCTGCAGCAGGGCAGAGAGGAAGGTGGCACATCCCACTCCTCGCTCATCTGAAGATGCTGTCAAAACTTGGAATTTAATCTTTGAGATTAGCGCTTAAAAACTCAGAGCTCTGGAATCAGGATTTAGACTTGGTGAAAGTCAAGCTATGTAATTATTTGAAAACTCAGTGGTCGAGCCCCAGATGCTCCAACTTCAGCTGAGTGCAGCTTTTAATAATGTTAGATTGGCAATTCCATAAAGGCACAGTAACATATATATAGTATAGTATAATAACTGATGGAATGGGTGTCCTGGGTTAATTTGCACCAGAATTTGGGAGGGGGCCACAGCCAGGACAGACAACTAAAACAGCCAGTGGGTTGTTCAGTACCATACTGATGTCACACCCGGTATCGCAGAATCATAGAATATCTCAGGCTGGAATGGACCTTGGAGATCACCTGATCCAACCTCCCTGCCATGGGCAGGGAAGCCTCTCAGCCAGAGCAGGTTGCTCAAGGCCTCATCCAACCTGGCCCTGACCACCTCCAGGAAGGGGGGATCCACAGCCTCTCCAGGCACTCTATTCCAGAGTCTCACCACCGTTATGGAAGGGCTGGGGGTGAGCCAGGCAAAGCACAGGCTCTGGCAGGGCAGTTGGATCGGCTCAGGCCAGCACCATTCTCCACATTCATTCTCTATTGCTCGTTTTTGGTATCGTTTCATTGCTATTTCTGTTGTCATTGTTGTCACCCCTCCTTCTGCACTGCATTAATTCTCCTGATCTCAACCCGTGGGGTTTTATATTTTACTCCCTCTTCTTTCCATTCAGGGGATGAGGGGAGCAGTGAGCAAGTGGCCACGTGGTTACCCGTGATAATGGGTGTATTTTCCTGACGATAAGAACCAATAAACAGTTAAATGCATTAGCATGGTCTAGAAAACTTCTGAATTATGTTATTCATGAGGCAACTGCCTCGCCTCTGTGTGCAGAATATGCTTGTAACAGGAAGGAGTGATCAAAGACAGCTCAGATATGTGTAGATCAAGGCTTGAAGTTCCTGACTGTAGTGAGTGGCCTCTGAGAAACTGAGCACTGTTCAGGAAAACAAATGAGTTCAGGTTTATTTATGTACATTTGAGTTTGTAAAAGTTTTAATGAAAGAGAGGTTTGTTTAGATCGCTTGCTTTTTTAAATTTTAGTAGGAGTTTTAAGAAGCAGCCATTTGTTTTCCTTTATAGAAAAGAAGCAACAGTTTGTGCTCCTTGATAGGCAACTTTTTGAGATGGAATGTCAAAATTGGACAATAATTTCTCTAAACGTGTTTATCAAGTCTTTACAGGTGCTTTTTTTAGACAGCTTGTAGTGTGAAAATAAAGCTGGATGTTTGAAAGTGTCAGTAAACCTCTTCTTCCCGTGGGAGGGAATTTTGTTGATGTAATTTTGTTGTGATGTCCTGAATTGGTGATGATGGTCATACGTACCCAGACATTTAAATCTGGAAAACACTAGATGATAGGAGTAAATAATTGGAACTGGTTTTTAGTATATTTACTTTCATGAATCTTTGCAACTACTGACCAGGTCTTAAATCCAAGGAAAAAAGATTTTTTCTGTTCTGTGCAGTTGCTTTCTTGCTTACACCCAGTTTTTGGTTCCCTTTATTTAGCTGTCTGAATGAGATAGCTGCTGATTCATAAAATGCCACGTGAACAAACTTTATGTTTGGTTTTATTCCTGCTTCTGCAAACCATGATGGAATGGTTGGCTATAGTCAATTTTGATAAACGGTACAGAAGTAGCAATGATTAAAAATCATTCTGTATTCCATATAATTTCTGCATAGAACTTTTCTTAACATCACCATAATTGAAACTTTATCTGGTCTGGTGTAAATGAAAGCAGAATCTGGATTGTTTTGTTCAAATCTCTTGGGTTTTAGTGTTATAATGATCTGGATTGTTTCTTTCGAACAAATCTCTGGGTTTTAGTGTTGTAATGATCTATTAAACCTAAGTAAAGTATTTACAGTTCACTTTCACAGACTATAGTTTCTAACATAGGACTAATTCTCAGATCTTGCCATTCACTGGGACATTACTGGATTCAAGAGGGGAAAATAATAGGAGAGAAGGAGGTGAAACCATGAGATTTCCATTGTGTGGAACATTTGGGTTTTTTGGATGTGGGGCTGATGTATCTCATTATAGCTACACCAAGATCTTTTAAAATAGGAGCTTTTATATATTAGGCTTCCTACATGCATATTGAAATGCTTGAATAAATGAGTGCTTTAGGAACTGCTGACTACTTTAGAGCTTATTCAGTGCACCTCATTCTAATAGAAATAGGAATCAGTTGACCAAAGTTCTATACACCTGTCCAGAGTTGGGGTTTTTTTTGTTTATGGAAAGATGCAACCATGCAAATACCACGTTAAAACTACATTGTTTTATGTAAAGAGAAAGTGTTCTTCAAAGTATTCTCTTTTAAAGATCCTCACTATAATTCTTTTTCTATGCAAGGTCTGAATCACAATAGAGTAAGCAAATGTACCTTGCATGGGCAAAATACACTGGATCGCTCCATCATTTTCTTATTATAGTACCTCTTGTTTGTGCATGTAAGTTAATGGTAACATTAATGGTATCATAATGTATATAAAATCCCACAGATGGTGATCAAAAACAGTTAAGGGTTTTGACTTAAGCTGCTGGAGCCAGATTTAGGTTCTTTGTAACTACTGTGATAGATTGTCTAATTCACCAATACTCAACAGTAGATAAAATCAAAGAGAATAGATTAAAACAGGACACGGTGCCAGAACACAGGGAGAAAAAAAAAAAAGAGTTGGAGAGGAGTCTTTAGAAGTGTTTGGGGGTTTTTTTGGCTGGAAACTAAAACACAAGTGCTCTCATTGCTGAAAGCAAGGCAGGATTTAATATGTCCCTCTTAGGAAGTATTTTCCTAGAATAAAGTATCCTTGAACAGTTATGATTAAAAATCACAGCTTATTACATATAATTTCTACATAGAACTTTTCTTAACATCAAGTGGTTTGAAAAACAATATTCATATGCTGTGGGTTAGAAGAGACTGCAAAGAACATGTTTGAGAGGAATGAGCTTTTCGTTTTCAAAGGCAGTCTATAGATGAGGTGATGATGATGATTACAGTAGATCCTTTAAAGAAGAGAACCAAAGTGACACAGTGCTCTTTATATGTCATGGATTTGTCAGCCTTGCCATGAAGTCAACGGTACATCGAGAAAGAAGGAACCTATCCGAAAAAAAAGATTGACATTTACATGGAAATGCTTTTGGGTGAGAATAACTTGCTGAATAGCACTTGAACAACATTTTCTCTTTTACCCCTGCATACTGGTGGGGAAAAGTCTGTACTCCTTACTTTCCAGCTGGCCAGTCCCTGCCAGATCCCTGTCAAGAGGAATGGCAGAGTTTAGGCTGTTCTGAGAGAGACTTTATTGCCTAATTCCTGACAGACCTTCACATATTACCCTTTTATCTTCTAAATCTAAACAGATTCCAACAGTTAGAAGTGGGACAGAAGATTGGATTTTAAGTGTTAAATAGATACAGCAGAGATGAAGTTTCCTTATTGTTACATGATGGGTATCCCATAAAGACTCAATACCTCACTTTTTTGCTTTATTCCACGCAGAATCCTGGCCACGGCAGAGCACAGCAAAGCACACACAGCAGTAATGCAACCAGGCAAAATGATTTGTGATGAACATTCATTTTGAAAGGAGAAGGTGAAACTCTTCTGAATTATTGAGAAGGGCAGAGTGATCAAACACACTTTTTCTAAGGAACTCCTATCACTTCTGTTCTACTTTCAGACTCTCATTTTATTTCATCATGAATACTTTGCATTTATAAAATGCCTACCACTGTGGTATGTGAAGCCATGAAAACAGCAATTGGATTAAAACTGTGAAAGAGCCAAACAAATCAAAGAGTTTAAGTAACATGATTCATAAACTCAAGAGACTGTCCCTTGAGGAAGAACATTATTTTAGCACTGAATTATTTATGTTATTTCTCTTTATTGCCAAATTTCACCTGTGTGTCTTGGAGGTGTTTGAAGCCATAGAATATTAGATAAAGACATCAGGTGGCTTTTGTCTTCTTATAGATACTGTACTGGTCTGCTAGGTTGTGGGAGCTCTCCTGCTTCCCTCATCTCCGTCTTCCTCTCTATGGGATGAATGGGAGAGCAGGAGGATGTCCAGTGGGCGGTGGTGGGAATAGAAAAGACCTAACCGTCTCTTGTGCTGCAATTTTAGCTGGGTTATGAAAGACTTATCAACACAGGGACTAGCATTGCAGAGAGGTAAAAAGATCTGCATGCTCACTCAGAGCTCCCAGAGCTTCACTGAGCCCTCACCATTTAGAGAAATACTGACAGGATACCAGGATATTTGATGATACTGTACTTTTGGGTATCAGCATCGTGAAAGATTCAAACAGTAACATCCAGAACTGATAACAATAGAAATGCACAGGAATCCCTCTAGTTCTTCATTTAGCCTCGAAAACAAACTGTGTGGGAATATCTATGTCATAGATTCCCAAAACAAAGTCATTTCAGACACCGGCTATAGCATTTCACCTTGCTCACTGTGGAAGTGGGTACTCAGTGACCTCCAAACAGCAACTTGTTCAGTGCAGCTACAAGTCAACATAATATTGTTATTATTTATTTATTCAGATCCATGAATGGAATACAGAATATAGGCAAGGGTGGAAAGTATTGTGAATTTAAGCGGGGTTAAGGAATGGAAACTATCTTGACCTCCCTGACACTGGACTTTTTTCAAGGAAACTTTACAATAGGTGTTAACTTGATTAAAAATCAAGTCATTGGGAGGAACTACACAAAAACTGAGAGCAAAGTTAAACCTTAAGTATGCATTTTAAACAAATGGCGATTACAAATGCAAATATTGAAATTCATTTGACATTAAAAGTCCATGTTAAATAGATGTTGTTATATAATCAGGAAACGTGAGAGAGAAAAAAGATTGAAATTAATTTTGACATACCTAATGAAGCAAGGAAGCTTAGAAGAAATCTCCCACCCTACCCAACTCACTCACAAAGAACAAACAGTTGCTTCTTCTTCCAGTTATATCGGCTGTGGTTGGTACACTTGTTAATTATCTTGGTTTGCAAAGGCAAAGATTAACAGTTCTAAAGTACTGTATAAGCTGGAATAGTCTCTCCACATACACTCCTTCATCCCTTTACTTACATGTTTAATTTTTACATATATATTATATATAATATTATATATATATTTCCATATATAGATTTTCTTTCCAGTTTGAGCTCTGGGAAGGGAATTAAAGGCATGAGCACACGACTGGAAAAGCATCCATCTGTACTGCACTTCCTGCCATAGTATTTGTGATTCAGGTATTGTAGAGGGTGAGGGGAGCATAGGAAGATTCTGGAATCTTGCGGAGAGCTCCTGTTTTCAAAGACACGCTTGAGGCATTACTTTAAAATTAAACACAAAATTCCTAGTTTGAGGGAAGTTGTTTCCAGAAGTCTTTTGCCTAAAGTCAGTAAGATTCCAATGGCAGAATTCTTTTCTGCTAGAAGTCATTACATCTTGCTGTGTATCCTGTGACAGGCACACCCAGGCCCCTGCATACAGGGAAATACATTTCCTAACAAACATATTTGTTTCATAACAAATACAAAAGTAAGAAATTCTTGAATCGCTGCTTCTAGACATTTCAAAATACTTGCTCAGGGGCTTTAGAAGACAGCAGCAATAAACCTCAGCATGCTAAAAACTCCTTTCTGGAGCAAAGGAGAGGGGGAAATTTCAGTTCACTGTCTGCAGTCGAACTTGGGAAATGAAGGTCACTATTGTCAAATTCAGTTTCTCTTAGAGCACTAAAATACAAAGCAGGTGTGTTCTAGCAGAAATCTGCACATTTTGGACATACTTTCTGTGTATCTTTTTTTTTTTTTTAATTTCTTCAAGCCTTGCTTTCATTAATAGGATTAAAATACTTCAGACAAAGCATCAGCCAAAATGCATTTTTTCTGACTTTCCATAAAAGCCTTTGGTGTCTTTTTGTAGCTGAGTTGCAGTGATATTGACAAATTTTAAAATAATCTTTTTATGGTGAAGAAAATTCCCCAGGACACAACTTTTCTACACCAATCATATTGTTTTGTTGGTAGAAATCAAGAAGACAATAACAAATCAAGTACAGAATTCTGAATTAACTTTTATAAAGAGTAATTCTAGAAGATCAACTCACTAAATATTGATTCCAATACTTTCAGGTGGAGAATACAACTACACGCACACAAAGTCTTTGCTGTGATTATTTCACATTTCACTCAGTTGACAGAATTACTGGGGTTTTTTTTCTTCTCTTCAGTTACAGTTTGTTGTTCTACAAGTCTCCTGTTTCCCTTAATTTCTACCCTGGACTTTAAGTATAAAAAAGTTAGAATGGTCATGTTGCAAGAGATCATAGGCCTATGTATCTTCCTATTATTTCTGAAAGTGGTCAGAAGCAAGTGTAAAGGTCAAAGAATGTAAGACTTGGGCAAGAATATGTGATACTTTATCTACAGCACTCTTCTAACCTCCAAGAACCTTCAGCTCACAGGATCACAGGGTGTCAGGGGTTGGAAGGGACCTTCGAGATCCTCGAGTCCAACCCCCCTGCCAGAGCAGGACCATACAATCCAGCACAGGTCACACAGGAACACAACCAGGCAGGTTTTGAAAGTCTCCAGAGAAGGAGACTCCACAACCTCTCTGGGGAGCCCATTCCAGGCTCTGTGACCCTGACAGTAAAGAAGTTCCTCCTCATGTTAAGGTGGAACCTCCTGTGATTCAGCTGACATCCATTCCCCCTTGTCCTAACACAGGGCATGAGTGAGAAGAGGCTGTCCCTTTCCTCTTGACACTCAGCCCTCAGATAGTTATAAACATTGATCAAATCCCCTCTCAGTCTTCTCTT
>JANHFX010018136.1:0-10607 GCA_027560015.1 Chloroceryle amazona | reverse complement strand
TGTTCTCACTGCCAGCAGCAGCCCCTGCCTGTGCAAACAGCTGCTGGCTGCAGACAGGGCAGGGAGTGAGAAGAACTAAAATCCCTGACCAGAATTAGCTCTGTTCTCACCCAAACCAGGACAACGTGCTTAAGTACTTGTCTCCAGAAAGAGAATGCTTTAAAAATATTGTTGAACTTCACAGGTTTTTTTTCTCTGAATTTTGCTATATATGTTTTCCCAGTAGCTTTATCTTGCTTTCCTCTATATCTTAATCTTCAGAGGTACATTTTTCATGATGCTTACCTGGCTCAGACTGAAATAATCTGGAAAGCTTAAAAAGAACAAGTTCAGCCTTTTCTGAGAGTGAGATGAGGAAAAACTGGTTTTGCACATTAACTTTCTGGTTGATAAGCTTATTTATTCTCTTGGAGAAACTAGCAGAGCCATAAAATCAAGTTATGGAGATCAGATTTTCACCGTTCACATTTAAAAACAGCTCTTGGTTATCCAAGTCACGAGCCTTCCAAGAAGTCTCAGTTTGTACAGGAACCTGTTAAAACTCTGACAGCAATGTTTAGCAAATACTGAGCATACCCCAGCTCCCAGAGGTGCTAAATGTATGTGGCCATGTTGTGCAGAATAGGACTTTTCCTGAAAAGATGCCATTGCAGCCAGTGCTCTTCCTTTCAGTAGTCATTCTACCTGTTTTCAGAGGTAAATCAGTTGAATGCTACCTTGAGGAAGACAATCTGTAACGACCAGTCACTGCCAAGTTTCCTCTCTAACACAAGGCAAATCATTTGAGAATACACCATCTAGTAATGACTTTTTTTTTCCCTGTAGTAGAATTACCCAGGTTCTTTAGATACATTTCTTAACCTGAATGTGTTCACACTTTAATTCTGAGATCTTTTTCAAAATCTTCAAGGATACACAGAATTGCTGCGTGCTTGACATTGGCTGGAATCATGATCTGAACAACTGAGCTATAATAAAGTCTACACTCTAAAGTGAATGTTGTTCTTCACTCCTTTGTGTCTCAGTTCCTTGCAAGTGAAACAGAGCCAATGTTGCCCCCTTCACTTCAGGTTATGATGATAAGTTCTTCCTTAGCATTTTGAAAAGTACCAGGTGCTGTACAAACAGCAAAGAAACAGCAGAAAGTGAACCTGTAATGTTTGAGTGGGTCAGGGGCCATCCACTGAGAAATTCAGACCTCAGTACTACTTATCTGTTGATTCTCTTCTTAAAGACTCTTAAGATATATAGGATAAAAGCTGAACAGTTTCTTGGTTTTTGAGTGGTTCATTCTGGAAATGTTAGCCACAGCAGATTAAAAATCATTTTCAGTCAAATTCCTTCGTGAAGAAAGCAAGAAGCTGACAGGAGGTGTATATTTGCATCTCCTACCAGCACGGTGCTGGCAGTCAGCCAGAGCGTACACCAAGAGCCAGGCATTCAGAGACACTCCTTAGGATATACATAGCCTGTAGGAGCAGGGAACTGAACTCAGCCACCTCAAAAACCTCTTCCATTCTTATGATAGCAATCTAGACATAAGCACTTTTATCCACAGAGCAGTAAGAAACTCTTAAGAGAAGCAAAACATTTGAGTCTGATGTTGAATACAAGGAGCCTGGACTAATCAGTTTCTTCACACCCAGGACAGCTACAAAAGATGGAGTTTTGCAGATACCTTTATAGAAACAGAGTACATTCTTCTCTTGAACAGCTGCAGTGTAGTTTTATGATAAGCAATAAAATCAGACCCATGACAGCCAGTAAATTACTTTGAGATATTTCTATTTGATAGTTTTCTTACACTGAAACTGCTGCCTAACAGTAGCCAGTGCTGCAAATCCATACACAATTATTTCAAGGATGTAATTTCAAGGAACATATTTTGCTTTGCCCCCATGGAGATAAACAGTAAAAATTTCACCTTAACATTACAGTTTTCTTTGTATGGCCTATAGGGAAGTAATTAAAACAAGCAGTTGCCAAGGAAGTACTGCAAGCTTCTCTAAGACAAATGAGTGCATCCCATCGTATACATGTGAACTAATAATTATTATATATTGTGAGCTGTGTGCTGACAATAAGGTTGGTGCTTTGCCATTTATATTCTGCTGTTGCAGAGCTTGAAATGAACACCAGACAACTGCAAGTTATCAGGAAAAAAACCCTGTTGTTCTTTGCCTAGAAAATACCCCAGTGTTAATTTTATCATGAAAACCAATCAATTTACATTGGCAACAGTAAATCAGGTAGACCTCAGAAAGATCTTATCTCACTGTGTTGCCATGTCAGTGCATAACTTTCTATCTATGTCATTAAAATAAAATGAAACAAGCAACAGTTTTTGCTCATCGTGGGATTTCTTGCCTCTTAAAACTGAATTCTGTCAGAATACACTATAAGAAGACACAGATAAAACTTTTGAGTTATTTTTATTCTCATCAGAAAGTATCCAGAGCATCACCATTCATCACCAGAACAGGGTCTAGAATGTATTTATCTTCTCTAGAAGCACCCTGAGCAAAGTGAAGAATAAATGAGACCACACTTTATAGATGCCCATCTCCTTCCATTTGTTACAGCAACTGTTGCACTCCCAAGTCCACTGGTCTGAAATAAGGAAGAGCACAAAGAGAATTCATGATTACAGAAAAACTGTCTGCCACGGAACTGAGATACTTCAGTAATGTAATAACTATTTATATCATCTACTTTGTGCATAGGTGTTTGCACCCATCCAGCCTTATACTTCTGGTTGGAATAATCTATTTTCTATTGGACAACTGTTGAATGCTACTCCCTCAAGTTAAACTCTAAAATACAAATATAAGCACTTGATTTTTCCCATTTGGTCTCATGAATCCTGCAGTCCTAGACACACACTGACCTAGATCCATGATAAAAGTCTATCTGTTCCAGGAACCAACTGCAACCCAGTCATCTGGGCACTCTGCTAGAGATTCTGGAGCAGCACTGGGACACTAATCTTACTAAGCAGGCACTTTTGGCAAAAGCCACCACCCTTTTAGGTTAAACTGAGAGTAGACTGAGTCCTGAAATCTCAGAATATGTCTGTCAGAATCCTTGCAGGACCCATGGTTCAACCCAGTATACACATCTAGATTGAATTCAGACTCAACCTATACAAATTTATCACTTCAGGGTTTTTTTTTTGCCTAAATGCTGGCACTTTGGGTATCCCTCCTTTCATAACAAATGACTTTGGCTTCTATGAAAAAATTCCCACTATGTTCCCATGTCCCTTTTCTTGGTACTTCAAGTTTTTAGGAATTATGATAGCTGTGACACTGTGCATTTAACAGTCAGAAAGGGGTCTCAATCATAATTCCTTGCATACAGAGTGGTTGGCTAATCCAGATGTTAGAGAGAGAAGGGTATAAGGAAAATGCAGTTCCTCTCCTGGACTTCAATATCTGATGAAGAAATACACTGCAAAGTGTGTCTGTGAAACTAGGATTCACAACCCAGCATTACCTTCATGCTCTGCCTTTGCCACCCTACCTCTGCATACAGACATCTGAAGGCACTTGTCAGTCCTGTGTAAGTCGTTTGATCCTAGCAACTGCACAACCTCTCCATTCAGTCTGAAAATGCCAAGGGCTTTGAATCCCTCATCCAGGGAAGCACCTGATAAGAAACTCCACCTCAGCCTTTCCCTCTCTTCCCTACCGCTGAGCATTCCCACGTTAATTAATCATATTTTCAATATGCTAAACCATCAACATTCAAACAGTGATGAAGTAGGTGAATTGATTAAATGGTTTGGAACAAAGTGCCACTAATTTGAAAATGGTACGTGTTTCAATCAGTCCTTCCCTGCAAACACAGTGCTAACAGAATGAACTTCTGCTTGATCAAGATCACCTAATGACACTCTCATGAAAGATCATTTAACTAGGGGTGCATCTATATGTCATCACTTCAGACCTTGCTCCAGCAGTGTTCTTGCATTACTCACTGCTGTCAGAAAGCAGGCTCTGAAGAGCTATGAAATTCCTTTCCCCAGCAAACAGAGCCACAGGCTTCACCCCACACTGCAGGAAAAATCCTGACCTCAGCTATGAGTGCTTTCCACAGTCCTCATCTGGGCAGTGGTTACTGATGTACCTTGCTGTGATGTCCTCAGTACCTAAGAAATTCCAAGTAGCACCATAAGCACTTATTTATCTCCTAGCAACAGAGGCCATCATGAGCACATCAACCTCATTTCCCAGTGGTTTCCTATGGAAGAAGGATATGGAACACAGGCTTTCTGTGAATCTTTGCAGCAGATTTTGTGGACAGCATAGCACACGCTGAAAGTGATCAATCTACATCATTCAGCAGACACCCCATTTCTGGCACCACGGCAATGGGACCATATTCAGACAGAAGAGCATCCGGATGAAACCACCTTACATTCCATGTCAGAACTGCCCCACTGACCTGACTTGATAGTGTTTTCTGTGCAGAAGCAGTAACAGTCTGTGTATGTGTTGTTCCCACAGAAATACCCATCTCTTACAGTAGCTGTATCTGCTTTAATAACTTTTGACAAATGGGATACGCATCAGATGCCAGATTGTCAGATCTGGTCCCTCATGAGAATAAATTTGGTGTCCATTCTACAAAATGCAGAATCAAGATCAAGGTCTTGAGCCTACAGCATTTTTTAATGCCAAAGATAGCAGGACAACAAAAATCTGCAGGTCAGAAATGAAAAGCATCAGTGGCATCTCTAGCCTTTCAGTATAGCAGAACATTCTACTGCAGCAGTAAAATTCATCTGTGCAGGTGACTTACATTTCTTAGAGGCTGCTCCAAAAATTACATCCCCTTCTCTCTCTACCACCTACCCACACCCTCCAGAAAAATGTGCCATCACAGCTCTCATTTGCTGCTGCCCCCAGTGCAGAGTGCATTTCTTTTCCTTTGCCCTCTCTAACAAATACATCACATTAAAAAAAAAAATAAAAAATGAAGGAAGAAAGGCTAAAACTCCTGGAAAATAAGAGTCCTTACTTTCTACTGCTACGCCCGTGCTGTTCCTCGGAAAGAGGAGGGGACAGCAAACTGTATGTGGAAGATGCAGTCACAATTATAAATACTTCAATGGAAAGTGTTCAAGCACTTGGAGATGAAGAAATAAGTTAATAAATCAGCATAGGATAGGATAGGATAGGATAGGATAGGATAGGATAGGATAGGATGGGTTTTCAGGTCTTTCACTTACTTTCATGTTCTTTGTGCTGTCATATTCATTCTAGAGCAAAACTATTCTTTTGAGAGAAATACAGCCCTGCATGTGTTGAGAATCGTGTTTATTCACAATTCCATTATGCACTTTCCACATAATTGGCTCATTTCTCATCTAAAGGTGTTTTTAAATATGTGCCTTTTAACTGAAGGCATTCTGCAGCTTAAATTTCCATGAAAGTTTATAATAAACACAGGTAAACCAGCAACCTATCTGCTAGGCCACTGACTGTTTGACAGCTGTGATTCTTGTGCTGAAAAGATGTTATTCAGTCTAAATGAACTAAAATGTTTCTCACAGGAATTCAGTAAAGTATGTGTTTGTGAACCCTGTTTGTTGGAATACACAAGAAGCTGATTTGAAGAGCTATTGATTTATCTATTTTTCCATCATCCTTTATGGATTTTACTTTAAATCTTTGAACAATTTCTTTTTTATACTCTCAGAATCAATCTTGTGCACTTTTCTGGCTGAGCAGAGCTGAGCCCACCTGAGCACAAGCCCTGAGCCCCCCCATGCTTGGCATGAGGCTCTAGACTCCACACTGCTAATGTCTTCTTAATGTTCTTCTACTTGGGCACACTTTGGAGCACTGCTGGTTCTGCACATTTTCTATCTTGAAAGAGAATAATTGTGTTATCTCTTTAACTGAAATTGTAATATTCATTCTTTAATTTATGTGCTCAGGCATAATTTCTTAACAAACTGGCCCTCAAAGAAGTTAGGAAGCAATCTGAAAAAAAAAATTATTTGAAAAAGAAGATCTCATTAAATATCTCCTGAAGGCTTTTGTTAACAATGAAGTTTCACTAGTATTTTTATATTTATATGTACGTGCCTTTTTTAAACTGAAATGAACTTTAAGATGTTCCTTCAAGATATACACTGCTCTAGCATGTGCATTTCTTACCACATTTGATCCAGAAAGGCTACATTTTATCTTAAAAGACATATCCAGGAAATTTATTTTTTTATATCTATAGATTTTAACTATTTTTTAACACCATGCCAGTGAATACTTTCAAAAAGCCCATTTTAGTCATTGCATACTCAAAGCTGTCAGCTAACCCTCTTTGGAGCACAGTATCCACACGTTCTCCTTGACTGAGATTATTCTCAGCCTTTGTATTTAAAGAGTGACAGAATTCATGCTCTGAACCCATCCAAGGAGATGGAAGAGAAGTGACAGTAGGGAGTAATAGCATGAAAAATGCTTCGGGGACAAAATAGATTAGATGGGTTTCCATTCCATTCCATTAGATGATAAAGCACTGAAGAAAGTGAGAAGTACCTAGATGGGAAAGAGTGAAAGGGAAGGAATGCTGTAGAGTAAGGAGAAAGAAGAAATTCTTGAACAGTACAGGAAATTTTAGTCAAAAAAACCCAACACAGTTATTAAAAAAACAATAATTGTAAATCACTCCTGCAGAAGTGGCTATTGAACAGGAATACAGAAAAAGAGGGGGTCACAGGAGCTTTAGTAAAGGGTTGTGTTTGGGGTGGTTGCTTTTGAAATTGCAGTGAGCGTGCTGGATAAAATATGGAAATCTATGAGTCGCTGCTGCTCTAACTACATACAGCTCACAGGTAAAATGTGAATGCTTTCCCACATTAGATGGGAAAGGAGTGGCACTCTAGTCCAAGACTGACTGGATATACCTTTAGGATAGGACATATCAGCTTCACTTCCTCTCTCAAAAGGTGACAATTATGCACTTCTGCCTTAAGAGCACTCTGGTCCCATCCCTTTTCTTCCTGTGAACAGACCTGCCAGGCATCTGGGCATGAAGGAAAGAATTCACCCTCCTTTTTTAAGCCAGTCAGGAGCTGTTAACTCCAAATCGGCTGATTGCCTTGTCTCTGTCTTCAGAATGAACCTGTCTAAGTGTCAGAATCTTATACTGTTGAGGGAACTATTGATCGAATTCCTACAAGTGTTTTTAAACCACTCAAAATACGAAGAGGTTTACGGAGTTCTTGGATAAAAACTAGAGCTCTGAACTGCTGCAAAAACACTTTTAAGTGCAACCTAAATTTCTATTCAAGAAACAGAACAAGAATGCCCCCCATAATAAGCTTGATGGGGCACTTTCACCTCCTCTATTGTTTTGGTATTAAACAATGTTGGAGACACCATGTAAATCCTTAAGAATCTAGCCAGTGAATACTGATGCTGTCCATTAAACACATCATTTGTGTAGTACCACTTCATTAATTAGAGACCTCCTGAATAATGAAAATATTTGTCAAATAATAGCAAAAATAGGCAAATAGTATTAAGTAATCCCTGTAATAATTTAACATAACAATATTATCTGGAACGAAACACGATCAGACAAGTATTAGCAGTTTACACATAGGAATTTATTAGCTCTTTCAGATTAACTCTCCCTTGAACCTCTATATAGAGTAGAACTATGTAATGAAGGACCAAAGAAAAACATTCCACATTCATCATATGCAGAATACTGATCTGGTGTCCTGTGATTAAAATCCTATTAATATAAAGTATCTGTGTTTAATATGCATGGACATATAAATGTAAGTTTTCATGATTCTTAGCTATACTAACAACCTATTGCAAACTGCCTTGAAAATGTAATGTAGGGAATGGAAAAACTCTTCCTGCATCAGAAATGTTAGAATATTTTTTATCGTCTGCAGTAGATAAACAGTTCATCCAAACATTTTAAGTATCCCACACCAGTAATTTTAAGCATTTTTTTCTCTAACAAAAATCACAACTAAGTGAAATTGTTAACTTGGAACAACAGTTAAAGCAGCAACCACATTTCTTTTTTTTTTTTTAATATGAACACTAAATTGCCACTAATTTTTGGTCTGTCTACATATGAAAATATTTCATAACTAAAAAAAAATCCATTACGATCTTGATAACACAAAAACCCAAAATGAAAAGAAAAAAAAAGTTGTGTCATTTGTAATAGTAGCCAAGGAAAGATTGCTTTTGATTTATGTACATCTTGAAAAGTCGTGAAGCATTTACTCTCAGGAGGAGCTTTGCATCCTGAGAAAGTCTCAGGAGAAAATAAATGGCCATGTCTCCCATTGATGGGGCAGCATTTAGCCAGATTCACATGCAGGTCTAAATGTGGATTGAGATGGTGGGAAGTCAGAGGTTGCAGCACTTTCCTCATAGCTATCATCAGAGTACAGAGGTTAATAACAGTTCACATGCCTCTCTCTGTTCTTTGCAATGTATATTAGTGCTGTTCATGTAACAGTTCCTCCTGCGTGATCCCCGTGTATTCAATAATCACCTTTTGAGAGGATGTCTAACTGCAGCTCAGGCTTTTCCAGCAGTAAGAGCTGGGGTGAAGTGCTTTATGAAGCACTTTGCCATTTATGGCTATATAGGTCAGATGTAAGCAGCCTTTCATTTTAACCAAACTCTCAATCTTACAGGTTTCCTTTTTTTTTTTTTTTCCCAAAGACCTACAAAATATAGCTAATGGCACTGAACTCAGTGTATCTATCTCAAAAGGATTAAGGTGATAATCCCGTTTACTGAACCCTGAAGGCAATTTTCTTGATGTTCTCTATGTCACAAATTCTATATCCTCTTTCTGCAACCCTGATTGTACCAGATAAGTATCATGGTCCACAGAGAGAATTTTTAAGCTCTGTTTCTTCCCTGTTTTATTACATCACTGAAGTATGAATGTTACTCAGTTTGGACACGTATAAGATAAAACTTTTCATTTTAATAGTTCTCCTAATTAGGACATTGTTTCCAGTGATGGTGCTAGCAATCAAGTTCACAGATGGACATGGCACATTTTTTATGTACCACACCACATGAACAGAAAAAGGTCCTGTAAAGGATCCCTTTCAGCAAAACCAGAACTCTAAATGCCTAAATCTAGAGATTTAGGGACAAGAACCTTTGAGATTCAATAAGTACATGTGCCTGGGTACATATATTCCTTCTAATATCCTTCCTTCTTGGTGCAGGAGTCTGGTATTTTGGATTCCTTAGACCTCTGCCAGGCATTACCCTATGTAATCTATATGGTAATCTGGTATGCTGATGCTCTTGTTTCCCATCTCTAGGTGTAGGAAGGGATAGTTCTTGAGGTGAACATGCTAAATACCTGGCTGAGAGAATGGGCTACGTGTGTAAGCTCAAAAGAGGTTTCTCAGAAGTCTTGCTGAATCCCCAGGGATTCCCTTAGGATTGTCACCTAAGACAATTTCAGACACAACCATCCAGGACTTTGTGCTGTTTAGCTGGTCAGCTTGGGCCTCCTAATCCTCAGTGTCCTGCCATATGTGAGCTTCATTCTAAGACACTCACTGTCTTCTGTTGAATTTAAATTGACCTGGGAATATAACTCAGTTGTACGAACCACACTGTGGACATGGGAGATAACTCTTAGATGTTACAGTGCTGAGCATTACATATCCTGAGAGACTTTGCCTCTGTGTGTCATCTTGCACAGGGTGTTAAGAAGATGCACCAATTAATTTTTATGAGTAATTCAGATACTTCAGTGAGAAGCACCACGGAAATACTAATGAGGAAATTAATTATTCTAAGTGGATAGCAAAATTAGATGTGTTCAGCAAAGATGGCATGTTCTTGCTCACTTACCAGCAGTGAGAATACCAAATATTGATTAGTTGCTCATTAAACCTGCACCATTCATTCTGTCAGATGCCTCTCTGAACTGAATCAGTCCTGTTCCTGCCATTATTCATCCCATCATGCTGTAGGCACTTAATTGAGATGCCTCCACTTTCTACTTTTTCTGAGGTCAGTGAGATGAAACAGGGCACCTCTGGGATCATTCAGCTCCTGCAGTGGCAGAATCAGATGTGCAAGTTCCCTGCTCCAGACAGGAGGATGTTGAATAACTACATTTGAGTTGTAGGTGTTTCAGTCAGTGTCTCATTGAGGTAGGCTACATCAGGGCATAGCTCACTGTGCAATTAAGAACTGTGATAAGACAAAGGGGCACTGAGTTTAGATTACACCGACAAACTGAATTCTGGCATTTCTTAATTTTAAGTGCTTCACTCTGGTTCCCTGATAACGTTAATACTGGTGATTTTTTGACAGTGTGTTGGGGCTTTTATCTGCTGTTGTGAATGTTTGGTTTGCTGTCAGCAGTACAATCAGAAAAATATCGAGTTGAGCTACAAATCTTTCAACCTAGTCCCTGAGTCCAGCAGTCTCTCATGCCTGTCAATATTGATTGTGAACCACTCTTAACTTCCATGTCCCACTAGCTACATATGCATTTAGAAACTTTCTTTTTTTCTCTTTTCTTTTCTTTTCTTTTCTTTTCTTTTCTTTTCTTTTCTTTTCTTTTCTTTTCTTTTCTTT
>JANHFX010018135.1:0-12141 GCA_027560015.1 Chloroceryle amazona | reverse complement strand
GGTAGAAAGTACATGTGTTGCAGGAGGAAATTGTGATTCTGAACACGTGCAGTTGTCTTTTGATACAAAACTCCACCACTACAAACTGTGATCTGGACTCCATTATTACCAGCTTTAAAGATCTCTGTCTGTAACATCAGCACTGCTGAATCAAGACAACGTATTTGACTTACAAGAACAGCTTTAGCAAAGGGTAAATTGTGACAAAAATTGTCTCCTTCCTTGTTTCTTTGTACAGTGCAGATCAAGCGATACACTCTCAGCAGTAATGCAGCCTGATCATTACTGAGCACTCTCCCTGGCATGCCTATGAGCAAACTTTCTATTGTTTCAATTAGATGATCTTGGGCATTCAGGGAATTTAATACTGATGGAGCTCAGCTCCTAAAATCCTAGAAATTAGAGCCAGAGATAACCTAGGGAATCATCTTGTCCATCCCCTGACAACACAGATTATTTTCTACTGTATTTTTACTGTGGTTTTTTTTTTCCAGTCTATTTTTAATGATTCTAGCAACAGGGTTTCCATCACTTTTCCTGGGGGACTATTCCACATTCTAATAGATCTCACTGTTAGGAAAATTTTCCTGATATTCAGTCTAAATTTTCCTTTGCTCAATTTCATCCCATTACTCTTAGATATGCCCAGTAGAGGTGGGTGAAAACTGAAAGTGAGTAGGCAAACCTGACACATTATGTGTGCTCAGAGCCAATTTACAGCAGCAGGTAAAGTGATAGAGTCAATTTGCAGCATTCTGTAAGTGACAGAGAGGGTCTTAGGGCATGCACTCTCTGAAAATGGTTCTGCATCTTGATGAAAACCCCAAAGTATAGAAAAATATCCAGAAGCTGTAATGACTTTATGTTTTTTGCAACACTCAGGCTGAACACAACAAGAATCCTCTATGAAGAGATAACAGGTAGGGCACCTTGTTTATGCTGTGGCTGCTAATAAAACATAAATGTATGCAGTCATCAGAACAGCCTACTTTCCATTACACCAAACACTGCAAACTGTCATTTACTTTTACATGACAGACATAATTAAAATCCAGCTTACATTCCTTACATCCAGCTTACATTCCTTGAGCTATTGCCCACTAGATAACGAAACCCATAGCTGAAAATTGCATTTCTGCTGCCAATGTTCTTGTGTAAGTAACTATGTTTGTATAATTTTCTGATACCCTGCTAATAAACTTTCTACCAAAAGAAATTTGCTAAATCCCCTCTGCATACACATGTATTGATCTTTTTTTTTCTCCCTTTTTTCCTTTCCAGCCTTTTATGCACAATTATGGGGCAAACCTCTCCTTTCTTACTGCTAATTCATTCCCAAACAGGCAGCCAATCCTGCCATCGTTTTACTATCCACACCACTAAACCTTTCAGACCCTTTACCTACTTTCCTTTCTCAGGCTGTATAAAGATCGTGCTTCTCATCCTTCTTTTCAATACCGTGTATCTCTTTATTCTTGGGCATACATGTACCATTTCTACCCCATCAGCTTATATTATCCAAAAAAACAAATTGTTTTGCATTCTGCTCCTTATTTATATCCTTTGTAAGACTCACATCTTCCCCAAGAACCTTTTACTGAGGCTCCCCCAAGACCTGTCTGCATCAGCCTTCAGCCAGTATTTGTGTCTGATCGAAACTGCAGCGTTCTCAGGTATGGACAGTGCCTTCCTTTATATCAGTTATGGAAGATGACAGAAAGCTAGTAAAGCAATTCACAGGGGGAAGTGATATGGCCCCTGCAACAGGAAGGGAAAATGGTTTTCTCAGCCTCTTGAACAGTAATCCAGGCTCTCTGGAATCTGTAAAAAGTTTAGCAGACAAAAGAAAACTAAAAGGCTATGTTAACCTCATGGTGATGTGAGGAACTCCACAAGGATGTGGTCAGAGCTGTGTCCAGGTGCCTAGCTAGTGGCTGAAACTGGTAAATTGGAAAAAAAACAAAACCAAGAGAACAGTCTGCTCACGACAAAGCAGGTACATCTGGAGGAAATCAGTCGCAGGCACCGGACTTGCTGGCTGGGACACAGAGTGTGCACTACAGATTTTGCCCTTGGTGGGGATTCGGAAATTGGGACAAGCAAGGAAAAGAGGGATTTGTGAGAGATTGCAAGGGAAGGCCAATACTTATAAAGAGCCACGGTATGATGAGGGCAAGGAGCAAAAGCTGTTTCTGAGGCTGGTGGGAAGTGGTGAGGACAGTGCAGCCCACGGTGCAGGGAAAGAAGGGAAGCCTTAGGAGAAAGTTCAGATTGGGTGTAGGGGATGCATGCCTGATGTCCCACTGTGACTATCAGGGATGCAGATGTCTGTGCTGTGAATATCTAAGGCTGGACATCAGAAGGGTAAGAGGGAAAGTCATCTTTCCAGGTTCTCAGCACAGCCTCAGAAACATGCTGTTTGGTCAGGGGTCGCTGAGTGTAATCCTGTGGTTTGGTCAAGAGGGAGATCAACAGACAGGATTACAACTGTTTCTTCTGGTCTTGGATTTTGTTAATCCCAGTGACCTCTCCTGTTTTCTTCCTCTTTCCTTCTTTTTGCAGTAAGTCCAAATACTGCTCCAGATGTCACTTTTTTCTCCGTTGTATTTAATAACATAAACCACCTGATCTCCACCCTGGGCCACTTCACAGTCTCTTAGTCTCTTTCTTACTTGGAACTCAAGACTTGTGTTTTGAGCAAAACAAAAAACCTCTATGTCACTGAGGATGCATTAAATTAAGGTGTTGCTTCTCTTTGTACCAAGTGCCATAGCTGCAGCCAGCAGATGCATACAGACTGGAATCATCAGTGGCTGAGCCAGCAATCATCTCCGGTAGGGGTCTTCTAGCCTAAGAATTCTCTTCTCACCATAGTCCTCTGAAGTCCTCTGCATGCCCTGCCCATACTGCCCTTTTGGTTTTCCTCTCCCAGGGGTGAGGTATTTAGCACCACTTACAATTAACAGCGCTCTTTGTCTTCGACTGTCCTCATACAGGACACGCACTGATCCCTTAACTGTGTTTAGGAATCAAAAGAAAGTGTTGTATCAACTTCAGCTGTCTTCATTGTTCCTTAAGGGAACATGCACAATCTCATCTTTGTGCTCCTTTCATCCTCTTTCCCTCATTGATCCCATATTTCTCCAACTCTGCTTCTCACAGTGCTCCCTGTGACCCCTTCTTCACTGCTCTCTGTCTTCTTTCATGCCATTTGAGCCAGCTTTTCCCCTCCCCGTCTTGCCTTAACACCCATGGGGCTACTATCCTGATATTCTCACCACTTGTGTTCCCAAGCCCTCTTTCTTCTCAGCATTGATTGTTATTTGTTTTGATCTGTTAACTCATAAGCTCTTTTGGCCAACAGTCTTGACTCCCTGATTCTTTCAACAGTTGTCAGAAATTGTGCTGGCTAGATGATGAAATGCTGTCTCTATGTGTGCTAAGTACTAAGCTTAAATGTAATTGTCCTTCACTTCAGATTCTGTAAGAGGAGGTGGGTGAGTGTCTCCATCTAAATATAGGACGTCTAAAGGCTTAGGAGTGTTAACTCCATACGTAGAGAGGATTTGTTGACGTAGAGCGATGCAGAAGAGACAAGAGTACAAGGAGAAAGAAGGTGCAGCAGCCTGAACAGATCTAAGGCACAGTTCTCTCAGCACTGCTGGGGGACTTAGGCAAAAGCCTCTCCTCTGGCTGCTGATGTACATGGGGGCCCAGAACAGGCTAACATTTGGAGTAGATCTTGAGACAGTCATGACAAGCAGAAAATGTGCTTCACCTCTAACCCTGTCACACAGCTGCCCACTCTTACCCTGTTTACAACTTTTTCTGGTGGTGGCTGGTTTCAGAGCATTACCCTTTTGTACTCCCTGTAACTCTTTGGCTTAGCATAGGTACCTCTGTCAGTGGCTGGAGCAAGTGCCTCCATGAGGTGTTTCTGCTTTCGGTGTGAAGATCTGCAGCCTTCCCACCGCCCCCAAGGGGAGGATAAGGGGGATTTTTTTGGACAGGTTTCTAACAGAGCGAGCTGTGGGCAAGAAATCTGTGCATGAGTAACACTTCCCCTAGGAAAGCAGAACTTTGTACATCACTACAAATTAACAGCATTGTATTAGAGGTGCATCCCCCATCTATTTCTCCTGCTGGTTGGAATAACCTGATCAGGTCACAAGTTAGAAGCCTGGTGTCAACACTGGGACCGACCCCATTCTAATAGAGAAATTATGAGCTGGTATTCTTCTTGAACTAATAAGAAATCTGCTGTCAGAAAATGAAATTAGCCATAAGGAATTCAAGCAAGAGCAGAAGGTGCTAAAAGAAGAGTTGGACACTTTACAAAAGGACTAACAGCAGTAACTGGAGGTTTCCAATAAATGTCTGAAGTCATTTGCAGGTGAAGGTGAACTCTCTGTTGGACTAATGACTACAAAATGTCCTAACAGACTGATAGAGCAACTGCAAAACTTCCAGTCTGAGTGGGTGAGCATCAAAAGGTAAGCCCCACGATGGCAATGCTACTGCCCTAGATGCTTCAAGGCAGGGAGATGCCAGTTGGGAACCCATTAGTAGGGATGAAGAGGAACAAGGACTCACCAGCTAAATTTCAGCTCCAGGAAGAAATGTCTGGTCACAGACCCCTCATGGCAGCCAGCCAGCTGGACGTTCAGTGGGGCCAGTCAGAGAGCTTAGGCAAAAACATTTACTGCAGCTTGTCCACTTGGTTGGCAAAGTCACACAGTCCCGTGGGAGATGCTGGACATCTGTAGATCAAACAGTGCAAATACCTATTATCTTTCAGAGAAAACTTTGCTAAATATAGCATCATGGGCTGAATGAAAGCTGGTGAAGATGGAGAGGAAGGGGGAGTTCTAGCAGCAAGCCTGAACTACCATGGCCGGAGAGTCCCGTGGCTCTGATTCCACAGAAAGAGGCTTCATGCAAACCTTTGCCTCTTGAGTAAAACCATCCACAGATCTGAGCCAATAAGGGTGCAACTAAAAGCCAGAGGAAAAGGAAAATGAAAGGGAAAGTGAAAAGTAAGAGGGAAAGGGATAAAAGGAAAAGGAAAAAAAGGAAGAGGAAAAGAAAAAAGGAAAAGGAAAGAGAAAATCCTACCTGAACTGGAAGAGAAGCTGCACAAACTTGTGGTTCTGGAATGTGCAGATATCACTGAGAGGGCTTTCAGTATAAACTGGCAAGGGACCAGTTCAAAGATGCTTAACTGGATTTAGGCTTTCCCACCAAGGCCAGTGAATGGCAGCCAGAGGCTCTGCAGAGGTCTCTGGAGTTTACAATTGGAAACTGATTCTCCTCTTGCAGCTGTGGGCCAAAGGGGAAGTGGTTTCTGGTGACAGGAGTGAAAGACAGTCACTACAAACTCTCTAAGTGCAGTTCTGTATCAGGGAAAGAGGATACAAATCTGGCCCTGTGGAAAGAAGGATTATTATGAACATAAGCTGCCCTGGGTAGACCACAGTTACTTCCTAGAGAACTTCTCTTGCAGGTCATGGAATGGAAGGACATCAAACTGAAGAAGCAAAACTCAGGGATGTATAAAAGGACCAGTATGCCATTCTTCTTTCAAGTTGGACAGCTAACAACAATATGGGAATTTTGGTGATTGAATGTGTAATAGAATCAGTGAAATGTGAAGAAATTGTAGACATTGTCTCAAACCTTACATTTATTAGACTAGACAAGTCAAAAAAGACTAGGGATTTGAGAGATCCAAAATGGAACCTCCTAACTGATTTCAAATGGAGAGAACATCTGGGGATTGTGAACAGAACCAAAGAATGGAAAAACAGATTTTGAAACCAGGACCTCTGTAATTAGAACAAGAAGTAGCTGAGCTAATGCATGAGCTAATAAGTGAGTTAGAGTTTATCATACCTAGTACAACTGGAAAGGTATATTATAAATATGATCTTCCAAAGACCCTTTTGAAGGTAGGGTCTAGCTGGGACAAATTAAACAATTGGTAAGAGAGAGCAGACAAGACACAAATCAACCTGAAAGCAGCAGAAAATACTTCTGTTTTTTTCACAGGGTGTTGCAAAGGAGCTTCAAGCAAGGAAACTGCCTATCTCTGGATCCTTCTCGCTGCAGGAAAGCAGGATTTGATACATTTCTGTAAAGAAAGAGAATTTTATCAAATACACCATCTCTGTCACCAATTTCCCCTCCTAGCTGGAATAGTACATGATTTTGGCTATCTGCTCACGTCAAAAGGAGTCACAAGTCTGTCCAACTTCATATGAGATTCAATATCCTAAAAAGGATCAGTGGCGATTGGTCCATGTTTTCTAGCAGAGAATTTAAATACAAAGGTACAGGCTCGAGAGAATCTTCTTCCATGTTTCTTGCAAACTTCTTCGAGGAGTTAATTAAAAGTTTGGTTCTCAGAAGATTAATCCAGATTTAAAGATGCTTTTTTCCTTGTTGAAGTATCTAGAGAACAACATATATTACAGTGGGAAAAAATCCCAGAAACATAAAAAGTGAACTAGGACAACAGGGTGAATATTCTTCACTGGCAGGGAGTGAGGTTTGTGATGAGGAAAATGTTATGATCAGTCACCAGACACACTTCAAAGTGAGTGGCTGAGAGGCAAACTGAAGAAGTGGAGCAGGACCTGATGTGGCTTGTTTTCTTTTCTGCTGGATTGCTGGGTTTGCTCTTTGTGTTAAAGTTTTGGATGGTATCTGAATAGTCTGAAAAAGAAGCATCCCTGATGTCACACCTATTTATTCCTTTATTTTGCAGGCAGTCTACAGAGAGCAAGATCTGATCCACAACAGAGGAACCTTTGAGCTGTAGTGTTTACTGTGCTATCTCAAGTCCTAACCACTTCATTCTTTGTAATTTGATTATTTGGTCACGCCCTGGAATGCAAAGTATCACTCTGATGTATTTATATAAACCTAGCCTCTTCAAACACAGTAAGTAGCTGAATGATGTATGTTAATGACATGCTCTCAATAATTTTTATAATGCGAGATCTCAGCCCAGATTTAATGTTTAATATCCCTGGGATTCACACTGAAATTATTACGCACATTAGGTATTCCATTCCTTGGACTTAGAATTAATTTCAAAACAGAGCAAAAGTGCATCCTATTTGTTTTCTTGAGGGAGTTTGCATCAGTAACAGTCTATTTATTCTGGAGTTTCTGAAGTTAGAAATACCTTTTCCCTTTGCTTTCTTTGATCTATCCTGATGAATTGTGCAGAACATTTCATTTCTGTGTCTTGTCTCCGTTATGCTGTTTCCTCTTTCACTTGAAAAAATATTTATTTTAGCAAAATTTACCTCCTTAAGTAAAGGACACAGGTTGTTACAAAACAGTCTCAGAGAATCTTTGGCATAAAGCTGTCTGCCAAAAATAAGCATAACAAAATAGCTGCTTCTCTAGATACCCTTTATGCAAGACTGTATAGGATAATTCATAATCTGCATTGCTTTGATTGATTATTCAGTCTTTGCATTGGTGATGTTCCTAATACAGGGGCTTAGCCTCTGGAATGACTCCAAACAGGATAGAACAAAGCAGCTAACCCTATGTTAGATTGTGATCTGAGTACTCTCAGGCAATAAATCTTTAATTTGCAAGATTGGCAACTGTCTTAAAATTAGAATTAAAGGAACATTTAGCATTAGTGATGTTCTCAGTGTTGTCAGGAATTGCTTTCCTAGACAATTTTTGAAAGGCTGGGTCTTACTTCCAAGCATACTTCCAAGATAGCCACTAAACTCACTAAGCCACCCTTTCCTTCCCCTCCTTCTCCAAAATCAAGCCCAAAAGGCAGTAGGAAGATGTAAAGAGGAAAGGGAGATGAAGCTCCCGTATATTACAGTCCCACCTAATGGGAAGATTTGTTCTAGCTGGGCTTCCATCCATCCTGTTGTCCCTAAGCAGGTCTTTTAGTTTAACCAGTGCAGAGAGAAAAACCCAGTGTGAAGTAACCTGCTTGGAAAAAAGGGCTTTTTCCTTCAGTCATGAGGACAGCACAGTGGTGATGCAGTTTGGGTGTATGAGGGCAGAACAGTCTCACAGGGTTGCTGGAGGAAGATTTCAGGATTACCTACACACTTGTTTAAGCCTCAGGTGTTGCTGGGCCACACAGTCCTCCTAGGCTAGAGCCACAGAGGGTTTCCCACCTAATTTCTCCTTCAGGCACGCTAAGCCCAAAGCTGTCTGGTTCTCAGCTTTCCTCTTTCTGCACGACGTATCCCCGAGCGCGGGTGAGCATCGCACAGCTGGGACGCTGAAACCGTCCCACCTATTTCACAGCAAGTGCCAACGGGCTCCTCAAAACAGCTTATCCTCCCCACCTCCAATAAATGCTCCAGGAGCTACTCCCTTAACAGCTCCAGCGTCACACCAGGCAGAGCGAGCGGGGGAAATAACACCTCCTCTTGTCTAATGACTCCGTGAAGTTTTCATATTAAGTAGAGCAGGAACTGAAACATCCCAACTGAGTGCCCTAATCCCCCCACCATGCCTCCGTACTTGCTCTCCCTGGCTACTTAATTCTCTCTTACAAAACAGAGCTGCTTCACTGGAGAGGAATCCCCACAGTCCCTGGCCTGTTAGTTATGGTATTCCCCCATGAGATATAAGCTTGAAGCTTTTTCCAGTAGAGAAGTGAACTAAGGTCTCATCCAGCCCGACTGAAAGACACAGCCACAGAAATACTTCTCCTTACCATGAAATGAAGTACATCTCCAAAGGACTGTGTTCCTGCCAATGTGCCTTTCCATATGCAATTACCTTCTCCCCCTTCTCTGCTTTGGGATGGGGAAGAGGTGGGAATCTGGCCCTGAATGAAAGATTATTAGCTTCTCTCTCAGCAAGGGAAAAGACGGGGACATACAATAAGAATATTAATTTTAATGAGAAACTCAGACTGGCAAGAGAACTTTATTGGCAGAAGTGAAATTAGCTTTTCTACATAAACAGTTAGTGGTGTCAAGGGACTAGTCATTCATTGCCCAGAAGGAAAAAAACAAAACAAAACACAAGAGTCTTTAAGGGTCCTTACTCTCAAGAATGCTCTTCACTGTTTAATGCAGAGAGGATTTGCTTTGTACTTCAGCAAAAATCAAGTATGAAAGATATTGTCCCTTTCCAGCATATTGAAGCAGTAAATATCCAAAAGGAATCAAGTTCTTCAGGCCTGTCTCTTGACCCTTCCTCTTCTTCCACACAGACATGTGCTCACATGATCTACATATTTTCTTTTCTTTTTTGGAAGCTATTTCCCAAGTCAGGAGGAGCATTAAGTGTAAAAAGCTTCATGTTCATAATCACATCCAGATCCATTTCTGGTTTGGTCCAACCTTGCAGAACTCACCTTTCCTCATCCTGTTTTTCCTCATTCCTCTTCCCTCTTGCCACCCTGATCTTGGAGAAGAAAAGGTTAAGGATAGGCCATATTTTTTTCCCCACTTCTCCCTTCCCATTCTCCTGAGCTATCCCTGGGGTGACACCAGATGATCAAGGTCCCCCATTAGGTGACAAATCCTTCACTGACCAGTTACTGAGTGTCCAGAAGAACAAGGCAGATTCTTCCCACCTCAACCACACATGTTTCATCTGTACTGCAAGGGGAAGAGCCAACTGAACAACATACCCAGTAGTTTTCTTCTCTGTGTCTTTGGGATTTAACCCACCGAGTAAGAAGCCATGGAACAATTACAGATTATACAGCTTCCCAGAAGGAAGGCTTTATCTTATTCCTCCTACCTGATATTGTTAAGAAAGATAACAATTTATTTTGGAGAACGAGGCTGTAGTTAGCCTTCCACAAAAGGTGTTGTTTAGTGGAAGTGACTGGAAGTTTTACACTTGAGACCAAGGACAACAAGAAAATATTCACTGAGGCTTATTTCTTCACAGAAACTGGCCACATCTGATAGAGTTTTGGTTTGGTTTGTTTTTTTTCCCCAGCACAATGGGAGGCAAGTGTATGCAGATCCTCTGATAGTTCCACCTCTGCACTGGCCAGCCATGAGACACAGTTCCCCTGCACACTCCAGCTGCAGCCCCCATCCCTCTGCCTCCCCACTTCAGGGCAACCTGCTGCTCTCACCAGAAAGACTTTTGCAGGTTAACTTTTGGAAGCCCTGTGGTACGCCTCTGTACCTGGGACGGACTAACCCAAGCTATGAAGACCAGTAGGACGGATTCAAAAGTTGTGTTTTAGAGATGGATGAGGAAGCACATGTCCAGGGTGAGGAAGGAGGCACATTTGACCCTTGTGACCTGTTGCGGTACTCAGCCAGGAGTGAACACACAGTAAAATACCTTCCATTGTAATTACAAGTATTCACATGGTTCAGATGCTCTTGCTTTGCAGACGTCTGGCCACGCAGCCACCCTTTGCTTTTTGCTCAGTTTCCTGTGGGATTGACTCTTGGTGTTGACTCTGAAGCAAGTCTTGACTCTAAAAGCAGCACTGGATGCATCACAACAGTCACTGCCATCTTGCCACATGGCTAGTTTGACTGTGCCAGAGACCAGCAATGCCACGTTGGTGGGGACATGCAGGGTGAAATTATTGCTGGTGAGAGCCAGAAGAAAAGAAGGGCAAAACAGCCCCTCCTAGACTCTGTAGCTATTGCCTGACTTCTCTGTGCTCCACGCAGTAGCAAGACCAGTAAGCCCCATTGCTGAGGTGTTCTCCTTTCCTCTATCCCAACCCCTCACTCTGGATTCTCCCTTCTGACGTACCTGGAGAGAAGCTCATTTACACCGACTAAAAAAAAAGTCTTTAATATGTCTATGAACTGATCAGACACACTTGGCCAAAGGAAGATGATCGCTGACAAACATTCACTTTGTTTTTTCTGACGATAAACAGCAAATCCCACTTACACCTGGCTGCGAGGTCGCAGTAATTCTGAACACACTCAATTTCCCTATAATTTCTTTCGTCCTTTCACCTCATCTTGAATTCAGGATGAAAATCTGCCTCAGAATATATTCTGTTTTAATTAAACAAATACAGTCAAGATTCAGAGCCATCTGTATTTCATACCATACTTCATAATGTCTCAATATCACAAACTCCAAGGAGTAACACTATACATTAATGGGAACATGTGTCATATCTACTTGCTCTTTATGACTTACGGACTATCTATATTATCCCCATGTCTCCAAATCTCTGAAAACAAGTGTAAATAGTAATTCTTATTAACTGCAGAGACACCTGCACTGATATGGACAAATCTGGTCAACAGCAGGTTCCCCTGCTGTTTTACTAAGCCAGCAACATGCTCCTGTCTCTGGCAGATGCTCCTGTTCTGTATTACTTCTAAGCAGATATCAACTTTATGCACTTCTTGAAATTCCTTTCAGGAACCCGTGTCCTTCTGGCTACCAAGGGCCTTTTGCTGGAACAAAGCAATGAAGAGATCAGGGAGGTACCAGGAGACTGAGTTTTGGTCCTGAAAATTACTGGCAGCTTTTGTAATCTTCCCATATCCCTTCTGCTAGGGATTAGCAGCAGCAAGAAGGATAGGTTTACTGGGGAAGTCTTGTAAAATAAACAAACATTACCAGTCTAAGCAGCTACCCATTAAATACCAGTTAAATTACCAGTTTAAGCACCTAGGATTACTAAATACCTTTCCTGAGCACACTAATAGGTAATACTTCTCTTCTTGAAAGCTCTGAGTGTTTGTATGAAACAAGAGCAGCGTTAGGGAAAAAAGTAACACAGCATCATCCTGGGAAAACACAGCAATAAACAAACCCAACCGGGTAAGTGGAACACTCTCCACGGTGGCTTCTGACTACTCCTGCAGCTCATGGAAACACAGGGCTGAAGGGACCCCTTGAGTCACTTCGTGCAAAGCTGGGTGATGGCAACAACTTTACATAAACACCAAATTGAGTGGGTTTGTTGATCTGCTTGAGGACAAGAGGCTCTGCAGAGGGATCTGGACAGCTTGCATTGATGAGTCAAAGTCAACAGTATGAGATTTAGCAAGGCCAAGTGCCAGGTCCTGCACTTGGGTCACAACAACCCCAGGCAAAGCTACAGGCTGGGGAAGAGTGGCTGGAAAGCTGCTGGGCAGTAAAGGACCTGGTGGTGCTGGTGCACACCTGGCTGAACATGAGCCAGCAGTG
>JANHFX010018134.1:0-34811 GCA_027560015.1 Chloroceryle amazona | reverse complement strand
TCCCCGGCGGCGCGGCCCCGGGCTACCCACGGCCGAAGCCTCCGGGGCGAGGATTGTGGGCCGCGGCCTGAGCGGGCTTCCTCCCACGAGCTGGCCAGCCGAGCCCGTCCGCTGCTTCCTCACTCCTTACCTGCGGCGGCGGCGACGCGGTGGACGAGGGGCGGCGGTGCAGGTTGGGCAGACGGTACATGCAGGTAGGCAGCGGCTCTGCCAGCACCTCCCCGCCGACCGTGTGGAAAGGCCTCACCTTGTACATAGGCATGGTAGCGCGCGCACGCACGCACGCACGGCGCACTCGCTCCCAGCCCGCCGGTGGGCCCGCCCATTCGCTGCACCCATTGGGCTAGACGGAAGCATGCAGCCTTACTGACTCACACACGAGCCAATGCGCGCTGAATGCTGCAGCACCGCCTCCTTTGTATTGGCCAACGTGCGCCATGGGTTCATTAAGCGGCTCCCCATAGGACAAAAGGTCTATCTCCCGGTTCTGATTGGATGACCCCATTGACAACTGGTGTCAAGAGAGTTGAAAAGTTGTGGGGGGGCGGGCACTTTCCCTAGCGGCCAATGACTGAGCGGGGGCGGAGCTTATGGGAAGGGGACCCTGAGGGGGGTGCTCTCGAGGGCGTGTCCCGCTGGGTCCCGATGGAGGCGGCTGCACCCAGGTGAGCTATGCCCTGGAGCGCCCCGGCCCCTCTTCCGCTTGCGGCCGTGAGGGCTGCCCCTCGCCCACGCTACCCTGCCCAGGGCGCCTCCTTCTCCTCACGGGAGGCTCGCAGCCTCGCTGCCTCCCAGCGGGCCGTGCCCTGGCCACTGGCGCCGTTGCGGCCTCCTCAGCCTCCGCTGAGGTTCCCGCCTTGCCTCGTGACTGGCTCGAGGAAGCCTGTGGGGCTTCCTGGCCGCTCCGCGGCCCCCCTGGGTATCGGTGTCGGCCCTTGGGTGCTGGTTGCCCTCGCTTGAGTGAGGCCCAGCACGGCGCGTCTTCGTCGCCTGCTTTCCCCTGCCATGTCTTTCCCCGTCCCTCCTCTTTTCAAGCCCTCAGCCTGCCAGAGCCATCAAGCCCATCGACCGTAAGTCCGTTCATCGGATCTGTTCGGGACAGGTTGTGCTAAGTCTCGGCACTGCGGTGAAAGAGTTGGTGGAGAACAGCCTGGATGCTGGAGCTACCAACATCGGTAATCTTTTCCTTGAGATTTCATAGACTTCTAAAGTACTTCTTTTCCTCAAAGCAGAACGCCCATTAACAAATCTGTGTGAGTACTGTGAAAGCAGGGTTGCAGTTTTCAGAGCTGCTGGGGTAAAACCTGCTAGAATAGTGAAAACTCTTCAGGCAAAAGTGCAGTGAAGCAGGTTCATTTGCAGTACGTTGTCCTAACTTTTGACAGGTTTGACGATTTTTTTGTTTTTCAAATTTGACATGGAAATCAGTTATCTGATAAAAGTTATTTCAAGTACAAAATAAATATTGAATACTGTGTATGAACATACAGAATTATAAGACTTTACTCAATTTTCTAGATATAAAACTTAAAGATCATGGAGCAGAAGTAATAGAGGTTTCAGATAACGGGGGTGGAGTGGAAGAAGAAAACTTTGAAGGCTTGAGTAAGTTGAACCTTTTTCATAATTTGTATTTGGATGTTTCGAAAGTGTATTTTCAATGAGAAAGCCACCTTATTTTTCTTCTTAACAAATTTCCAAAGTTTAATAATTTCTAATGGATATTTGGCTTTTACATAATGCGTGCATGATCTGCAAGACATGGGCAAAACTGGACTGGACTTCTGTAGCGCTATTGTGGTTCTAGTTCCTGTAACTCAGAAGCAGTCTTTGATTTGGTTGCTTATTAAAGTGGAACAACAATTGAAACAATTGTTCATTATTTAAATGTTCATTTAATTATATACACGTTGAGTCATCAGCCATTGTTGAAGGAGTCAAGCTTGTGGAAGTGACTGCTTTTGGCTTACAAAGTTGAATATTTGCCGAAAGTGAACTGACATGGCTTGTCTGTCAGATTTTCCATTTGCTAATTTTAAATTGCATGAAGTGGGAGCAGAAACAACACTGCATGGTAAATGTAACTAGTCATTGCAACAGAAATGCGCATTTCTTTTTTTCATCTAATGACTAGGGATCTCTTCTACTCTAAGTTACGTAATTTGGTACGTTTTTGTCTTCACAGTATGTATAAGGTACATCAGAAACTCTCTTACTGCTTCAGAAGAGCAAAAGTTCAGGGATGCTGCTAACTCAGTTTGTTACCTGGTGACTAGTGCTGCCCTGACTATGTAGACTGAGTTGTCCTTGACTGTGGTCATGGTGGAGTAGGCTTATGCTGTCCACTGTGTACCATGCATAGCACTCCAGTTTTCTTGCGAGGCAAAATCTGACCAGTACCTCAGTAGCAGAGGTCCTGGGTACTCCTCTGAGGCATCTTGTAACACATACTCTAGTAATGCTGTATGAATTTTGGATGTAAGAGTGGAAAAACAGTTGTATCTGAGGATTTTAAAGAGATTGTACTTATAGGAAAAGAGGAAAGGATACTTTAAGTATTTAATTATTTCATCAATAATAATTAATGTGAAATACAATGAATAATTCAGATGTGGTTTTGCTTCTTGATATGCATGCAAAATCTGCTTGCATAGACCAGTATCACTTTGAAGTGAAATACGTATTTTTAAATATCTTCTTCCAGCTCTGAAACATTATACGTCAAAGATACAAGATTTTTCTGATCTAATACATGTTGAAACATTTGGGTTTCGAGGTGAAGCTCTGAGTTCACTCTGTGCATTAAGGTATTAATATTAAACTTCTTATTAGTAGAAATTTACTATATGCACAAAAATAACTGAAGCCAACTTTTCAGTTTACCGTTCTTGATAGAATGAGGCTTTGGAAACTTGCAGCTCTTTAATGTTAGGTCGATTCTGAGCTGTAAGTTGCATGATGTCCTGTGTCTGTTCCAACCAAAATTATTCTATGATTCTAGGCATCTGAAATTACAGTGTGACTGTATGATTCTAAGTACCTGATTCGTCCTTTCAGGTACAAAATTTAGTGTTACTCTGGTATGCAAATCTTTTCAGGATGGAACTGTGTACTTGTTGATCCTCTGATGTAAAGCAGTATAATAGCTAAGTGCTGTATTTGCTATCCTATTAAAAAATCCCTGTATTTAAACTCCTCCCACACATTTGAAAACCCAGCTTTGGTGCACAGTTCTGTGCATCACGAATATTCTGCTGTTATGTATTAGTATGAAGAATGTAGTGTCTGAGAAAACCAGACTGTAACATTGTATGATATAGAAGAAGAGTGAAATGGATACAACTAAAAATATTTGTCTTGTGGCTAGGAAAATGTTACACCACCCTTCAGGTATATTTTTAGTTGTTCGTGGTTGTTGGTTTTAATTAAATTAATAGTATTGATGTAGTTTCTATGCCTGAACAGATCATGAGGAATGAAGAAGAAAATACAGTGCTCAGTGAGTAACACTGTTGCCTCTTTCCCTCCATTAGTGATGTTACCATTGTTACCTGTCATAAGTCTGCAAAGGTTGGGACTCGTTTGGTATTTGATCACAATGGTAAAATTACTCAGAAAACTCCTTTTCCACGACAACAAGGAACAACTGTTAACATACAGCAGTTATTTTATACTTTGCCAGTGCGGCATAAAGAATTTCAAAGAAACATTAAGAAGGTAGGTCAGATCAGAAGTTATTAATTCAATGGAGTGTAATACCCCAGAATTCAATCACCGCTCAGTGATATTCAGTACTCTGTGAGATACATTGATTATGTCAGACTGCTTACATCAGTCTTCCTGTACACTTTCCTCTTCTGTTTTGCAATGATTGGTTTTAAAGGTGCATTCTCAAATTTTCAGATTTTGAAAAGAATCGATATCTCGATCACTTTTGTGTATTTTAAAATCAGGGACTGCTGTGTTATGACTAATTATGAATCTTTTAAACATGCTGTTTGCTTTTAAGGACACTATTTTTCATATATATTTTTAAAATTTAGTTCGTAAAGACTAAAAAAAAAAAACTAACCCTCCTAACCCTCCCCTTTGTGTGTTACCTGCAAATATTGAATGTTTTGTTTATACATTTATATGAAGCATCTCCTTTTCAAAACAAAGATGTGAACTTTCTTTTTCTCTTTAATAGGAATATGCAAAAATGGTCCAGGTATTGCAGGCATACTGTATTGTTTCAAAAGGAGTGCGGATTAACTGCACTAACCAAGTTGGCCAAGGGAAAAAAACCTCTGTGGTATCAACTACTGGAAGTCCTAGTTTAAAGGAAAACATTGGAGCAGTATTTGGGCAAAAACAGGTATTAATTTTATTACTGAAAAGAGATAATATAGCTGTATGGAGAGATTGATAAGTAGAGAGGATGTAGAAAACCTTTTAAAAACCATGAGGTTGATGGAGCATGTGTTGACTTCTAGCACACCCTACAGGTTGAAAAAGGAGAAACAGTGTAGCCTCCACAGATTTTCTTAGTTTCTGAATCTGCTTAGCAATGTTGTCATGAAAGAGAAATTGTTTTAACTGCTTGATGTCTGACTAGAGACAGTTTTGAGCCCTTGTGCCAGCAAGCTTTTGACAGTTTGTGATTTTTAAAAATGGTATGGGCACCAAGGTCTGTATGTGACAAGAAAAAGTAATTAAAAAAAAAATGGTGTGATGTGAAAGTCTTAATTGGGGTACAGAAAACTCTTCTGTGAAACTAAGCTTCATTAGTGTTCTGGTTTAACCTTTAAATGGGACTGCAGGCAGCTCCTGTACTGGTGTGGACTGTGATGATTTCTAAATAATATCTGTAAAAGTATGGTATCCTCTAGAAGAAAGCAGAAATGCAAAAAAGCATAAGAGCATCCTTCCTACAACCATACATTATAACCTGGAAGAATATTAAGTAGCTGGTAGCTTTTGGTAGCACTTCCTCCCTTTGCTGTGCCTGTGAAGTGATGTCAAAGCTTGTTCATGCTGTGGCTGAAAGATGAGATGAAAGACTGAACTTTGTCATGCCACATAGCAACAAGTATAGCTGAAAATTCAATGTTATCTGAAGAGAATGTTTAACTTGTAACCTGCTTATATCAAATACTTAAATGTAAAATCAGCAGAAGAGACTCTAATTACAGAAAAATAATAATGGCATGACTGGGAAATGTTTGTGGTAAGTATCTGTACTGAGGCAGCTTATGATTCAAATAACATCTTTTCTAATAGTTTTACTGTCCTTTCAGAAGAAAATTCTATTACTCATTGCCTTTTGTTTTTGCATCAAACTTGATTAGGTCATATGTATGTAGGTGGGGAGTCTAAATTGTCCATCATCTTGCTGTTCTATGTTCATTTTCAGGTAAGGGTCTGTAAAATAGCTAAGGCAAAAGTATTGATATTAAAGGATGAGGACAGCCATTCATTAAAGTATTGTTTCTGTTCCTCTGTAAGGAGTGTTACTGCCTTCTAGAAGGTTTGGTGGTTTTAAGTATTTGACTTGGCCAGCTTGAAAAAAAACCACCATTTTATCACATAGATTTTAAGGCTAATAAATAACAATAAAATAGAAGGAAAAAAACCCTTTGTGTTTAATGTTTCACTTCCTTTACTTTTTTTTTTTAAGTTGCAGAGCCTTATTCCTTTTGTTCAGTTACCTCCTAATGAAGCTGTTTGTGAAGAATATGGATTCAACCCTACTGACATGCCACAAAATCTTTATAGGTAATTAAAGAAATGCCAATAGCAACAGTGGCTTGTATTTTACCATAACCTCCAATTCTTATTTTTTGTTAAAGAAGAGTTGGTTAGTAGTATTAAAAATAGCTAAGAACAGCATAGTAGTTACACAGAAGACCACCATTTGATTAAAAAAGTTAATTCAGGACTAAGATGTTGCTCATTAGATAAGTGAGAGGAGCAAAGCTACTATTCCTTATGTCCTAGTTAGGTATATATTAGTGTAATCTGCTGAATGTCACCTTTGTCAGAGCTCTGAGTGATTAATTTTATCTGTTGATTATACCTGTATTTCTTCAGTAGCATTACTGAGAATGGTGTGAGATGAATATGAATCAGTTTGTGTAAGTAAATTACCTGTTACATTCTTAAAGTGTACTTTTTTTCTCTACCTATACATGAGATCAGCAAATAGATCCATCAATATCTGACCAATGACAATTCACAACTGACCTCTTCAGAGCAGAAAAATAACAGGTGCCACTTCTCTTGAAATCAGACCAAGTCACTTTTTCAATTTTCTGACGCCTTTTTTGAAGCTGAACATCTAGCCTTTGACAGATAAGGAATTTGGACAGGAAATACGTGTACACATTTACTGATGCTGTATAACAGTGTTTCTTTCAGCCCTTTATAAAATACTCTTCCATTAAATATGCTCAGCATCAGAAAAAAATATTTTGCTTTGCTCTGCCATTTCCCATACTGTTATATATATTATTATTCAGTATTACAGGCTTTATTTCTCGTTGTGATCATGGTGTTGGAAGGAGTACAACAGATAGACAGTTTTTCTTCATCAACCAACGTCCATGTGATCCAGCAAAGGTGAGGTTTTTATTTTTCTGACATCGCCAGCACTTTTTCAGTATTCCCCGAAAACCACTGGATTAGTAGCTGGTCTGTGCATTTGTGGCTTGATTGCCTTAAGTTTTTGCCTTTATGGTTTCTTTTTGTGTGAACAAAAGCTCAATCATAAAAGATAAGATTTAGTACATTAATTGTTTTGAAGGGGGTTAAATAAAACATACTGGTGGGAAATGGAAGATAATAGTGCTGACATTTAGTGTTCTTTTCACCTTCTCTGCAGGTTGTCAAGCTTGTCAATGAAGTTTATCACTTATACAATAAACACCAGTATCCATTCGTTGTCCTTAACATTTTTGTAGATTCTGGTAAGTTAGGAATAATTTTCAGTAGCTTCAGTAAGGGCTGTAACTTCACTGAAGAATAAATTGTATTTATGTAGAGAATATTATAACTTTTACCTTTATTACTTCCTGCACGGTGGTGATTTTGTCATCTACAGCTGGTGAAGGAAATATAATCTAGCTCTGTTGCATTCCCTGCCCCTGTTACATTCCCTGTATTGTGTTATTGCACAGAATGGTCTTCTGGTTTGTTTGCTGGAATGTTGAGAAAGTTAAGCTTAACTTGCAGACATACTGTGAATGTTAACTATGGCTTTATTCGTGTGAAATAAAAATGGAGGGTGAAAGGGCAGAAAACTTTGATCCAAGGGTTGAGTATTTTTTTTTTAGTTTTATTTATAATGTGGTAATCTTTCTTTCTTTTTTTTTCTTTAGAATGTATCGACATCAATGTAACTCCAGACAAAAGGCAAATTTTGCTCCAGGAGGAAAAGCTTTTACTAGCAATTTTAAAAACTTCTCTGATGGAGATGCTTGGTAGTGATGTTAACAAACTGAATGTCAATCAGAAACTTCTGGACATTACAGGTAGGACAGCAAATGTGAAAGTTTTGTGTATGATACATGGTACAGAATTAAAAATGGGAAAATGTGGTTTTATAAAAAAACAGAGAAGAGAAAGAAGTGTCTGTCTGCTGAGACACCTTTCAGGGCAGGTTGTTCGTGTATGGCTTACATTAAGAGATTGTTATCAATAACAAATAATAAATGAGGACTCTAAGTTATTAAGTGATTGTTATGGAAATTACAGATGCCAGCACAACATGATTTACAGTCAACTTTATGGGGAAAAAAAACCCACAAAATTAATTGATAATGCTTGGAAAAGATTTCTTCCAAGATATTGGAAGAGATATTTGCTTCCTTTAAGTGTCCTTGAGAAAGAATGGTTAAAGTCTCATAAATAAAATCTGAAATTTGAGTACAAGTTTATTGGATTTTGAACTTTGATTCTTTTATGATAACTACAGAAATTGCATATTTTCTTGTGACTGTATGATCTTTCAGAATTGCTTTTCTCTGTTAAGAGCACCTCACCTTTCTCATTTCTTTCAACAGAACCCCTTCTAATTTTCTTTTTTACTGACATACAGAATCAGTTGTAGCCTGATTCTTACTGTTATTTTAAATTAATATTTGATAAAATACACGTTGGACTGACAATTTGTGAGGTTGAAGTCCTCAAATTATCTACAAATCACATATACTCCAAGTATCTCTTGTGCCAGCTTCTTAACACCTTGCCAACAAGGCTTTTATAGTGACCATAAAAGTGTAAGAGCAATTAACTTTTCATTAAACTCTTTTGATAATATAAATGAATGTGCTGATGTTGGATATCCATGCATTTCAGCCCATACGTGGTCATTGTATGAAGCTTAAGGGCTCCTTTTGAGGAGTTTGCTGTTTTTCTCTCTCTCTTTTCATTCCCTTTACTAAAGCACATAATTTAATTAATGTTTCCAGGTAACTTAGAATCTTGAAATAGTCTTTCTTCTGGTTTTATTAGGCAATTTGAAGAAGACACTTCCTGAAGATACAAAAAAGCCTCAGGTAGAAATGATGCCTGACTCTGAGACTGAAAATCCAAGTGGTGAAGGAAAAAGAATGACTCTTGCCAGATTAAGGCAGTCATTCTCTCTCCACCAAACAACAGAGAGTAATTTTCAAAGCCCCAAGAGGGTAAAACAGCAGCACAGCTCCCCTAGACAAATGTCACTTGATACCACTTGCAGTACTGTGAAGACTCAAAAGGCTGTCTTGACTAAGGAGTCTGATAGTTGTCATAAAATGGACTCAAAGATGTTAATTCCAAGCAGATATTTGACAAAATTAGAAGATAATGCAGATTCTGGATTCTGTAGCACTTCTGAGTCAGATGCTGGATATAGTGCACCAGAATGTGGGAGCTATGACAGTAGTGAAACTGTAATTAAAACTCCTGAAGAAGAATTCTGTAGTGCAGAACAACTTCAGAATGAATGTCTTGAAACTATTGGATGTAGTGAGAAATCATTGGAATGTGATGTTCAGGTCTTGGGTGCTGAACATAAGCTAAATCAAGAGAAAGATGCCACTAATCAAAATAAGTTATCTCAAGAAGCCAATAGTTCTTTCTCAAGGGTAAAACGTTTGAAAAGCAGAAGCTTTAAAAGTGAAGCAGATGAATTTAAGGCAGGTAAATGTGCTGAAGTAAAGAATACTAGGAACTATATGCCAAGTATTGATGTACTGGTGGAAGTTAAAAAGAAAACTGTGCCGCTTGAATTTTCTATGAAGGTTTTAGCAGGCAAGTGTAAAAAGGTAATACTTCAAAAAAAGAAAAGTACAGAAACACAAAATTACAGAAGATTTAAAGCAAAAATTAGTCCTGGAGAAAATAAAGTAGCAGAAGATGAGCTAAGAAGAGAGATCAGGTATTTTCATCTTCTTAACATATTGTATTCATCACAATAAAAATAGTTAAGGAAAAATATAAGACCTGTCCTGGGGGGTGGGCCCAAAGCTTCCATCTGCCTGTTAAGTTTTGGATATATATCTTTATTTAACTTAGGCCATTAAAATGTTCTTATGACAAGTTATTTTATCTGACAGAGCAGTTGTTTTAACTAATTGCAAATGGAATGTGGAAAAAGACAATAAAAAGGCCGCAAACTTCTTGGATTTGGCTTGGTTCAGATTTGTAATTTGCAGTGTAGCCAGAGAAACATCAAATTTCCTGATAAGAACACTCTGAAAGGCTCCATAACTCATCTTTCTCCCTCATGTGAATTTGAAATTTTACAAGACATGGCTATGTAAATAAGTTAGATTCAGGCAGTCACTGGACAGTAAAGCTGTATGATCTGTTAATTTTGGATTTTAAAAAGTGTCAGAGAAGGCAAATACATAAACTGCTTTATTTTAAACTTGTGATGCTGCCTTCGTGTTACTCACTTGGACTATTGCTTATTCTGATTTTATTACCTAGTATCAGTGGTTCTATTTAAAATGGGAGAATCCTGAACGAGTTGAGTCCCCAGCTTAATGATGTTCTGCAGGGGAGAAAAAGATGTTCTTAAGTTTTACAGTCTAAGATGATATCAAATGTAATTTATAATTTGTTTATATTTTCTGTATACAGTAAAGAAATGTTTGCAAAAATGGAAGTAATTGGCCAGTTCAATTTGGGGTTTATAATAGCCAAGTTGAACTCTGATCTTTTCATAATTGACCAACATGCAACTGATGAGAAGTACAACTTTGAGATGTTACAACAACACACTGTTCTTCAAGGTCAGAAGCTGATAGTGTAAGTGTATTTTCAGTGTTCTAACAACAATAATTTTTAACTTTAATTCAATGCTTCAGAAGTATATCTGTGATTACCTTTACGTAGAATTTCACACTTTCAAAACACTTAAAAGCTGATGGGTTTTTTTGGTGTTTCAATAAGTGAAACTTCACATGAAAAAGAAATTCTGCAGATACAGTGGTAGCTATGCAGCAACTTCATGATCAAACAGATTTCACACGGGTCTTAATGTGGCAACTCACAGTTTGGTCAGCATGGTCATACAGCAAGGATATTGGAGACTGCTGCTGCCCAACTAACTTAACTGCTGAGTAGCACTTGCAAGTGATCAGTTTAGTAAGACCATGGTGGTCTGCACTATGTACCTATGCAATACTGTATTTTTCTGTCTCTTTTCAGACCTCAAAATCTTAATTTAACAGCTGTAAATGAAACTGTATTGATTGAAAACCTGGAAATATTCAGAAAAAATGGGTTTGATTTTGTCATAAATGAAACTGGTGAGTTTGGCCAAATTTACTGGAAGTAAAAAAGTTAATCTGTTTATTACATAAAAATCTGTTTTGGTAGGTATCAGAAACTTTGAAATAATATGTATTATAGTATATAGCTTGATTGGTTTTTAAAACTTAGGATTCTGTGGTCTCTTTGCACTATTTAACAGAACATTGTAGAGTATTTATCTCACCAGATTTTGTAGAAGTTTCTGAAAATTCTTTGGAGTTCAACTATGTGGCTGGATGTGTATTTTCTGTATTTTCCTTTTGTTATATTGGTAACACTTGCAGGTCCCAGCAGGGCTAGATGCAGGCAACTGTTAAAACTAGTAACTTTAAATTAATGATACAATTGGTAAATAATGTTCTTTGGTTTTCCTTGTGGCTTTAGCACTGACTTGCTGTGTACTTTTGAGCAAATGGCGTAACCGGCAAGTTCCTTGTTGTTATGCAGCAATAAGTGAAAGTTCTGTGTGTTACCATTTTGGTATTTGGGAAGTCGCTGCAGACTTTTTCCATATTCTTCATTCCAGTATCTCCATTTTTTTTCCTAAAATACTATTATTTATCAATCTCCTACCAACAAAAATCCTTGACTATTTTGTAGTTGCATAACCTCAAAATAGTTTTGTAAAATATTTGTTCTTTGAAATTGAAGAGTTTGTCAGAAATTAGATCTGCTTTTAAGTTTACAAGCAAATTTTTTGTTAATGGTAAAAGGATATCTGCTGTAGTTACCACTGTAGGTAGTTAGTTAACATCCAGTAAAAGACTAATTTTGAAGTGTGGCATATATTTAGGTCACATCATATTAATGTTGTTCTCTCAGCAAGAGGTAATTTCCTGTAATACTCTGAGGGTTTTATTAATTATTGCAAATCTTTCAGCTCCGGTAACTCAGCGAGTTAAATTAGTGTCATTGCCAACAAGCAAAAACTGGACTTTCGGTCCACAAGACATAGATGAGCTGATCTTCATGTTAAGTGACTGCCCTGGCGTTATGTGCAGGCCTTCCAGGGTCAGACAGATGTTTGCTTCTCGAGCTTGCAGAAAGTCTGTGAGTACAGCGCTTTATGCTTGTTTTCAAATAAATACCGTGTTTTCTGTTGTATTATAGGTGGCTGTATCTATCTATCTATATATATATTGCAGGTGTGAGAAATGGACCAACAATTCGTGTTAACAGAAGGTTTGAAGAGTAGACCTTGGGATGATCAAAAGAAGCAAAAATAACACCATTGTTATCTTTCAGGGTCGCTATACCATTACTGGCTTAGGGGGAGGCATCAGGCATGGACAGTTCTGATAAGAAGCAGGGAAGGGGGGTTAGAGGTCTGTCAAGTACCTACAGAGCACATGCAAGAGACCAGGGTCGAAAGTTTAGCTGTGAGGAAGATGTCTTAGTAGCCGAAGTACTGCTCTTAGCAGTGTCAGTTGTCAGTATGGCGAAAGAAAATAATGGCGCTTTTTTTGCCTTGCAGGTGATGATCGGAACTGCACTGAATGTGCAGGAGATGAGAAAACTGATCACCCATATGGGCGAGATTGAGCATCCCTGGAACTGCCCCCATGGAAGGCCTACTATGAGACACATAGTCAGTTTAGACTTGATTTCACCAGAATAAGTCAGTTTCTCTTTATTAACATTTTTCAATTTTAACTTTTGGAGATAATTTGAGCTTTTATCATGACTCTGACTAAAAAATTTTAACCAGCCTTCAGACTTGAAGACAATATTCATGTACTGGAATTAATATGTAAATAACATTTCTTTTATTGCCATTTACTGTATTATTTTTGCAGTCAGCGCTTTTAAAAAATAAATATAAATGCTTATATATAAAGATCAAGAAATACACTGATTCTTAAAACTAAGTGGAATGTGAATTCAAGTTTAGTAATGCCATAAAACAAATGTTAATTTTCTATGTTTATACATCTTGTATATGATAATTGTGTATATTTGTTATATACAAGTGCATTTTTTTTATACTAAAGTTGGGTTTCATGAGGTAATTATTTCAAGCATTAATATTGTATTTAATGATTAACTTACTGTTATCTGCGTTTAAGACTTGAATAGAATCATTCACCTGGTGTATTTACTTTTAATTAGCAGTGTTCCCATCTATATTCCAAACATTGCTTTTCAAGAACAGGGATTCCTTTTCTGAGAATGAATGGAAAAGGGCTGTCAGTCTGAATTCCGTCGCAATAGAATCGAATAGCTACACCCCTGTCTTTTTGAATCAGAACTCCATTACAACGAATAGCTAAGCTCCTCCCCTTCTAAAGGACCAAGACTTAAGCTAAGACATCTGTGGGGTTTGTTGCCTTTCCCCCTCACCTCCCTTTGCAGCTGCGGGAGCAGCGCGGCCATGCTGTTGCCGCCCCGCTGCCGGAAGCGGCAGGCGCCTCTGCTCTCGAGAAGGGGCGGGGGGGTACTCGGCCAGAAGCCCCTCACCCCCTGCCTGTACCTAACACGCCTGGGGGTGCGAGTGGGTCAGGTACCGTGAATAAATTTGCCAGTGTTTTGTGATGGAACAAGTGTAACCTCTGCTAACCCGTGTTCTCCACCCACAATTGCTGTGATAAAACCAACCCAGACAAAGCAGTCTCCCTCCTGCCCCCTGGATGCAGAATCCATCACCTGACTGAAGCCGAGCTCAGGCTCCGCGTCCCTTCAGGGGCGGCCGGGCCTGGGTGCTGGCGCGCTGCCCTCCATGGGGGAAGGGGCGGGCGGCTCGCCTGAGCGCAGCGTGGGGCGGCCCCACGGCGGCGGAAGGGCCGGTTGTCCGAGGCCGTGCCTCGCCCGCCCGCGCGCCCCGGCCGGATGCCGCGGTGCCGTTGCTATGGTTACGGCAGGCCTCTGGCACTGCGGCTGCGCCGTGCGGGCCCCGCGGCGACGAGGGAGGCTCCGGGGGCCCGGGTTTTGGCGGCCCTGCCCAGCGGGCGGGAAGTGCGTCCGGGCCGGCTTGCCCTGGCTGCATCAGTCGGGCCTTACGCGCAACCTGTACTTGCTTGAGCGGAGCGAGGCGTTGGCGGGAAGCGGGTGGTGGCGAGAAGATGGCGGGTCGTTGAGGCTGTGCCTGTTAGTCCGCGCCCCTGCAGCACGGGAGTTTGGTGGTTGCATTACAAAGCAGTGGTGAGGAAATGAGTGGGAATTGTGATTACAGCCCTTCAAGCAGTCCTGTTACCTTCAAATAGCTCTTAACTGGCGAAGTATTTTAATAAGCTGTAGTGGTTATTCTGTGTTGTGGTTCGATCTGCAGCTTGTATCTTGGAAGGCAATTCAAATCGGTAATAACCAGTGCTGCAGCAACTTCAAAGATAGTCACCAAACTCTGTCTTTTGACAAATGGTTTTAACTTTTCCAGATGATTAAATCTAGGCACCTCATAGTAAAGATGGAGACCTCTGTCCTGTAAAAGTTAAGTCTATCGACAAAGCTTATGTCACAGTGGTTTTGATGCATTTCTTGGGGGTAATTCATTGGCATTACTTCCTGTTAGCCCCACGGTCTGACTGCCACAACGTGAAACTACTTCCTTGAGGAATTGTTAATACAGAAATAACTTAAAATACATGCATGCATAAAGGAAAGATTGGTATTTTTTCATGTAGTTAGCTGTTTCATTTCTTTATCAAGTAGGTTATAGGAGCGAGAAATCTTCATGTAAGACAGCAGATGTTCAGAAGGAAAGAAAATACATGTTGAGATAATTAAATAGTTATGGCAAAGGATAAGAAGAAAGAGGGCAAGAAGGCAGAAAAATCTCTACGCCCTCCTATTTCCGCACAAGATACTACATCTGAAAGTAGTTCAGTAAAGCTGACAGATTTGCAGACCTTAGAGGATGGAGTGGAAGAAACACAGGCAAGTCCAGTGATACCAGATAAAGAACAAGAGAAGGCAAGGGAACCTTCACTCCAAGATGTTCCTCAGTACTACGAGGAGCCTATTCTTAATGAAATGATTGTAAAAAGGTAATGCTTGTTACATAAGTGAAGAATTATCATTTAGCTGTCTCTGGTGTACTTAGTGTCACACAAACATGGATTTGACTCTTGATTTGAGTCAGTGACTCAGGTCATTAAAACCTAGTAGCTGTGACACCTTACAAGACTGATATGTGTGGAACTTTGCAGCCTTCTTGCAACCCAGAGTGCTGCTGGTGCTCTCTGCCTGCCAAAAGCCTTAATCTTTTAGCTTGTTGGTGAAGAAAATCTGGCTGTCATTTAATATTTAGTTGTTGAAGTCTTTTAATGTTCAGACCTGCTCTTGTCCCTTAAGAGGAACTGTTAACCAAATCCTTTGGTAGTTCAAGTGTGATGTTTTACACACTGAGCATGTTGCCTGTTTGTAAGCTAGTAAATGCTGCCAGTGTGATTTGTTTTCTTAATTGAAAGAAATATGGGTCTGATGCAACACAACAATTACATGAAATATTACAAGGAATATGCAAAAAGTTGGAAGTTTTGTTGTAGCTCTTTCTTCTATGTAAGCTGCAACAACCAGTCTATTTAGACCATGGTAAATCAAAGGTTGTTTATTGTATGTCTGCTGTGATTCTGATCTACTCGCCATGACTTGAAATCTTCATCTTTAGTTTGTTTACTTTGTAGATACGAAGGTGAAAAAGTCCATGGATTGTATGAGGGTGAAGGATTTGCCTATTTTGAGGGGGGAAATACATATAAGGTAAGTGTATAAATTAAGAAGTAGTAGTGGATCAAGTTCTTTTTATAGAACAGGCAGGCAGTTTCTTTTAATGTGGGTGGAGGTTGAGTTCTCAGAATGTGTAAACATTGAAAGCTTTGTTCATTTCTGGCATTAAAATTTAATTTGAAACTAGCGGAATTAATATGTCAGTATTTTGAAATCTTGCAGTCAGTGTAGGCTTCAGCTATGCTAAGAATAAATTTGCAAATGATGCCATTCTCTTCATTTTGAAGGGCATGTTTTGTGAAGGGCTTATGCATGGACAAGGAATTTACACATGGGCTGATGGAGTGAAGTATGAGGTAAAGTGCCATTTAACTTACAACCGAACACAATTACAGCCAAGCAGATACCCAAATTCAAGGAAAGTAGTTAAGTTGCAGCAATTGGTACAGCAGGGTTGGCAACTACAGAACCATGGCAGTGATTTCAATGGGAAGCCTGATTTCTCACAGCTGGGAAACAGTGAGTTTTAGTTTTTGAGACGTTGTAATTTAATCTTTTAGGGAACATTTGTTAAGAATGTGCAGATGTTTAGTGGCCGTTATACATGGAACAATGGCAGCATTTATGAAGGATCAATCAAGAATGGACTTAGGCATGGATTTGGATCTTTCAGGAGTGGTACTCATCCTGTTTCTTACATTGGCTATTGGTGTAAAGGCAAAAGACATGGAAAGGTAAGAATGAACACCAAATGAGAGCATGGTCTTGGATGACTACCTTACAGAACAGCCAGCACCTTTGTGTAAAGGTTTTGCACAAATGTTTTGTGCCTTCACATGGTCTTACACTTATGTAGAGATTAGTTTTTTCTAAGGATCTTCTCTGAAGTTATGAATGCCAAGTAAAATGATTGGGCTGTGATTTTGTTTGTAGTAGAATGGATGAACAGTATCCTAAAAGAGTGATTGACCTGTTATGTGGTTTGTCCTCTGTGCGGCTCCAAGTAAATGATGACAAAGTCAAAAGTCGACAACTGTATCTGTAGTCATATAACCAGGACAGAACAATTAGCTTCTCAGAAATGACAAAGTGACCCTACCTCCCAGATATGTTAAGCAGACTGAGTGTGATAGTTACATATAGGACTGTCTTATCTAGTGTTAGCAACATGTAGTTCCAAATTTTTAAAGGCAAGTAATGCTTGTATATATGTCTCCATTTTGTGCATTCAGACTGAGACACACTTCTGATCCTGACATTTTGAAGATCAGTGCTCAGCATGTGAGGAAAATCCATTCTTATCACGGTTTTTTTTTGTTCTGTATCTCTAATGAGACACTAAAGTCACACAGGCCGTTCTGGATGGTCACCAGTGTAGTGGTCTGACCAGTTTGTTCTGAGAGGAAACTGTCAGAAAAAGGGTAATTAATGCTGTAGACCTACTATTGGCAGTTGAATTCTGAATGAGTCAGAAAAATGATCTACCTCAGAGTGACTACTCTAAGTTGCCAAACTTATCTCTCTGAAGGTATTTCTAAGTAGTTTGAAAAGCATATAGACTTCATTGTAATGTATTATGATTTATTAAACAAACAAACCCACAAAAGAAAGTATTTTTCAAGGTCTTAAATAATATTCATCGAAAGAGGTTGCTTTTTAATTTAATTTTATTACTTATGTTGCTTTCAGTACAGTGTCTCAAAGTGATTAAGAGCATAACTACATGTGTCAAAACATTGCATATGAATTATTAATGTAGATGAATATTTAGGTATTTAAATTGACTGTACTGTTTATTTCAGGGTACCATTTATTATGATCAGGAACATACCTCTTGGTATTCAGGTGACTGGGTAAATAACATCAAAGAAGGATGGGGAATGAGATGGTAAATATGGTAGCACTTGTTCTTTTTTTTTTTTATCTATATAATCATACAATTACTCTTATTGTTTATAGTGGATAAAAATGCTGCTATTTCAGTACTTTCTGCAGTGGAATAAATAATTGTACAAAGTGCTTTATCATAATAAAATACACATTCTCTAGAACTTAAATTTGATGTTGGTGTGTTTCCAGTGATGATTCCCACAGAAGAATGTCTAAAGACAAAATCCAAAATCAGCTTTAATAAACCACAAATAAATATTTAAAACCTAATAAACTTGATTAATTTGAGCAGATGGAGCTGCTTTCATGAATAAATTAATTATTTGTGGAATTAGCTAATAAAAATATTTTTTTTATATATGGTGAAGATTATTTAGGGGGAAAAAAGAACTGGTTAATATTTTTACAGTCATTTGTATGTTAAAAACAGGAGGTAGACAAGGGGTACAATCAAACAGCTGTATCCACATCCCAGTGAGCTAGCTTTCGAAGTAATGCTAATACTAAGCATTAATTAATGTAAAATTTGTTAGCAGTGAGGGTTTGCATAAACTTTGCTTTCATAAGATCCACTCAATTTACTATGAGTCATTAACTATTATTGTTGTTTTCTTCCAGCTACAAGTCTGGAAATATCTATGAAGGTCAGTGGGAGAAAAATGTACGTCATGGAAAGGGAAGAATGAGATGGTTGACAGCTAACCAAGAGTATATGGGACAGTGGGTGTATGGCATCCAGGTATTACTTTGTTCCCCAGCAATCTCTTTAGTTCAGCATCTGTTCATTACTCCAGTAAAACTAGATAAGGAGTTTTGTGCAATATCAAAGGAGCTTTGTATCACATTAGACCACACTGTTCCCTCATGTAAAAGTTTTATGATGAAAGAAGTTTTCTGGAATTTTTCTGTTCCTTCCATTTATTATTCTGTTGGAAAAAGAATGTGAGCTACTTCCTCTGTTTTTTCACTCTGCATGAAATTGTCACGTAGTCCAGCTTCTGCAACACTGGGGATCTCTTGATCTCTTGTCTGGCATGGTGTTCTTCACCTGGCTGTTCAGCATTCCAGTCCAAAGAATTCAGGCAGGAGGGATGTCTTTAGGATCCTCTTGGTGGAGCTTGCTTGAGTATGTGTTGATCTGATGTACCCTATGAGTGCTTGTCGCATGCACCTTTGTAGAATATAGTTCTGTGGATGGTTTGAAGTATTGCAGTGATCAACTGGATGCTTTATGTGAGCGATTTACCAACAGTGACTCGTTTGTTTGTTTGTTTGTTTGTTTGTTTTTTAAACACGCGTTTCTTTTTTTCAGCATGGATATGGCACCCACGTCTGGTATTTGAAGAGAATGCCTGCTTCTCAGTATCCTTTAAGGAATGCATACATAGGTGATTTTGTAAATGGAGAACGTCATGGACATGGGAAGTTCATATATGCCAGTGGAGCAGTGTATGATGGTGAATGGGTCTGTAATAAGAAGCATGGCAAGGTGGGTACTGACAACTAGTGAGACAAAACTACATCCACCACCAGCAGAGACTATTCTGTTCTGCATGGTGGACCCCTAGATTTCTATATAGGAAGACTACATTCAATTTGCATTGTGGATGGAATCCCCACATAAAGCACAGAGTCCATTGAGGCAGTAGGATTCCTTCCAGGGACCTTGCTGGGCTGCAGATTTGATTCTGTGGTTAGATGTGTGTTGTTTGTATTAAGAAATACATTGTACTGCGGAGATTTTCAGTGCAATATGTGCATCTTAATTGTTGCAGTGGTTGGTCAGTATTTCACTCTTAAATCGTAAGCTAGTGGATTTCAAGCTATCCTTGCACAGTGGTGTTCTCAAATTAACAGACTCTTATAAAAAATCTGTGAGCAGATTGTCACAGAGGCAAACTAAGGATTACGATCAAGTCTTTCTGTATGGGGAAGGGGAAGTGGTTTTTTCCTCAAAATACTTTTAAAAATCAAACAGGCAATTCTTTATTCCAGTAGTGTATTTTAACAGCTTACAAAGTACTTTATAAAAGATGGTAGGAAAAATTATTTTGCTTTATTTTATCTCATATATTGCATTTTAGCTGAGACTCTTAAAAGGAAATTTTATTGAGAGCATTAGTGTTATTTTTTTCTGCTGTTTGATTTATATTTATATTGAAATGAATCAAATTAATCTGTCTACAGGGCAAGTTTGTCTTCAAGAATGGTCAAGTTTATGAAGGAGAGTTCATAGATGATCATATAGTAGAATATCCTCCTTTCCAGGTGGATACAATGAATGCAAAAGAGCTGAACGCCATTTGCACAGGAAGTCATTTTGGCATTGGTGAGCAGTTTAAGAAAACAAATTGTACTCAGGTCACATTTTCTTATTCCTTTTTACTATAAGATGAAGGTGTTCATGCTTACTCAAGAGCCAGACATGTCTTCAGTGAATTTTGATAACATGAAAGTTATCTTAATGAATTTTGCTCCTATGCTTCTTGTTTCCTCTACATGACACTTTGAATTGAGTGACTTGTACACACTACATCTGGTAATGCTTTTGGAACAGTGTTGTTTGAAAGTTTCATAATTTATGTAATATCAGCATTTCCTTTTGGCTAGGGGTTGGATTTGACAAAATGTCTCTTCAGTTGTTATCCTATTGATTAAGAAACCTCTGCTCCTCACTATAAAGGAGTCTATTATTCTCAGTTTGAAGTCAGTAAGATAACAAGGAATAATGTGTGGTTTAATTTCTCTGGGTGTATATATATTTAACTTAGTTCTAATTTATTCCATTTGCATGGTAGAAAATATCACAGTCATTAATGGCTCAGAAAATACTTCTGTTCTGGGATCAAATATTGAGTTGGATATATCTTCACTGCTTGATCTGTTGCCGAGGGAAGAGAGACATGAAGAACTGAAACAAGTAAGAGTCTGCTGTTTGATACTTTCAGTTTTCCCCTGCAGTGTGTTTCATATTATTTTATTTCTGGTTTATTTGCTTTAAAGTAATTCTTTCCATTAAAGAATTACTCAGAAATCTGAAGGACATGAAAACAGAAAAGCAAAAGAGTGAATAGGCAGTATTGCTTCTTCCTGAGCTTCCACCAGAAGACATTAAAAATATATTAACATACCTGGAAGGTCATTCAGCTACTGTGAGGCTTACTGTCAGAGACGAATTTATTTTTTCAGTCACCAAAAACTAGGTATTATAACTACATTTGAGTAACACTCTCATGAGTACTTAACCAGGGATATGTTCTTCAAAGTTCTAAGATCAACAGCATTAATGGCCAACTACAGGATCAATAAAAGCTGATCCCTACTTGGTGTGAGATGATGCTGAAAACATATCCTGCTTTATTTAGGTAGAATTTGCTGTGTTGAGGCATATTACGAAACTGAGAAGAATTTACACCTTCTACAGCAGCTTAGGCTGTGATCATTCTCTTGACAACACCTTCCTCATGACTAAGCTCCAGTTTTGGAGATTTCTGAAGGACTGCCGGTTTCATTACTCCAACTTAACTCTCGCTGAAATGGATCGGCTGTTGAGCGGTTTGTATTTCTGTTGATTGGGATCTCAAGTCTAGCAATTTTAAGAGTGGAGGGTTGGAGTGGCAAGTTCTACTGATACCTCAGTACTGGTATTGAGTGGCCCTGAGCAAGTATCCCTGTACCTGTGCATTTTCAGTGGATGCATTAATGCTACTCCAGGCATTTTGGATGTTCGGTGTTAAAATACCATTTTAAAAAATTGTTCTGAAGAGTCATCTGTTCAAAAGTTGTATTCACCTTGGTCTTGCCATTACTGTTACATACAATTTTAAGACATCTGAGAAAGAGAGAGAAGTAGAAGAAACAAGTAGTTTTCCTAATTTTTTCCTCCCCTTAGTGCTCTTAACTTTCATTTGTATGTAGTATGTTGTGGTTGGTTTTGTTTGTTATTTGTTTGGTTTTGTGGTTTGTTGTCTGTTTTGTTTGTTTGTTTGTTTTTTTAATTTCTTCCATAGAGCCAGTTCATCAATTGGTTCCACTTAGACCTGCAGTGCGATGCACTGCAACATCCCTGGTGTGTGAATGGTTTAACTCTGGCTTTGCTTCCCCTTTCATTCTTACATGCTGAGTGGATGAATTTGTAGTAAGAGAGAATTTGATAGGATTCGGCAATAGGTGGACAGTTTTCCCTAGACCTGCTTATTTGGAATTGATGCTGTGTTTGGTCTGATCCTTCCAGAAGTGTTGTTACACTGTAATAGGTAGAGATAGAAAGGATAAGAAAGGCATATTGACTTGTCAGCCTATAAGCATTTTAATGCACATGATAGCAATAGAGATTTATTTATGTCTTTTTTTTTAGGTCATAAAACACCCCTTGAGGCGATACATTGTCCGTATGCCACTTTACTGTTCAGAACATTTTTATCTTACCTTATTCATCTTGCATTTCATATCTATCATGAAGACTACAAGTAAGTTTAATCTTTTAGTGAAATTTATTTCAGTGTAATCAGTTGGAGTCTTCCCAGACAAGAGTATTTTTGTTTCAGCTGCAGAGAGAAAGGTCCTTATCTACATAAGTGTTTCTTAGAAATGATGTTCAGGAATGTTATGCCTGCTGCCTGTCATGTCCAAGGTAAGTAATGATGTTTCTTCAGTGCCATGCAGAATTCATCAATCAGTACTACATACATCACAGTTTTATTGTAACGGTTATTTTTTTCCAAATTAATTTTTAAAGGTACCCTATTTTCTGAAGAACAGCATACAGTTTTTGCCATGAGCTACATTGACAAATGCTGGGAGATATACAGAGCTTTTCATAGACCGAGTACCAGACCTCCATTTGAACCCACATTGAAAATGAGGCACTTCCTTTGGATGTTTAATGTAATTTATTTTTTTTTCATCTTGAGTGATTAAATGCACTATATTTGTTCAGTTTATATGAGCATTTTGAAATACTCCCTGTGGCTTCTGCACAGTTGGGAAGGTAGGAGCAGTGTTATTTGTACAAACTGTCCAACAAATGTTAAAGGGACAGTTGTTCCACAGAAATCATTATGTACTTCTGCAGGATTGAATTCTGGTTTGGTACTTGATCATTTGAAATAATCAAGTCTTAGACTTTTAAGGGAGTATAAATATTTTTTGCTGGCTTCCCCCACCCTGTAAAATGTACATACAAAAATGTCTATTTGGTAGAACTCGAACACTGGCAGCTTTTGAAATTACCCAGTAAACTGTTTGAATAATTTATTAATTTAAGATACTGTAAAGTGAACATGAGATTCTTCACTAAAATTCAGTAATTCAGGGACAGATAAAGATTACAGTGAAGCTAGGGAACAATTCCTGCTGAATACGATATGCCTGGGTTTTGGGTCACTGTTTAAATCCAAGAAAAAAAATCCATGGAAAAAAAAATATATTGTATGGCAAAACAGTAACTTTGTATTTGTTTGTTTATGAACTTCCATTGTTTTTGCAGTCTAGGAAGCATTCCCGTTGACTTCAGTAGAGCCAGAGTTTCACTCTGCTTTTAATTACTTATGAGGAACTATCACTTGAAACCACCAGAGATTTTGACACAGTCTTAAGTGCTGTTAACATGTAATATTTACTCTTACCCAGGATTTTAAACTTCTCAGCAAACAATTAACTGCCTCAAGACTTGTGGAAATACTTGTCAAAGATAGTCCCTCTCTACACAATAGCAGCAGTACCAACCTGGAGCCAGAGGTATGTATGGAAAAAACCATACCATAGTTCACTGCTACAGGAGCAATCAAAAACACTTAAAAATAATACTGTAAATACTGTCCTATCTGCTAGAACAGGAGGAAAACTAATTAATCAAAAAAATAGAGTACAAACTTGAGCCTCTCTTTTTGTCTTCCTTTTTCTGCCTGTATCTTTTCGTTTAGCTTGCGTAGTTCTGTTTTTCTTATTGTTTTAAATTTCTTTGTGCAGTCCCAGCATACCCAACCATACAGATGAACTCTATAAGGAGTGCTGTAACCCAGAGGGTCAAATACCATTTCTAGGAGAGTGCTGCTAGCAGCAGTTCTGTCTGTGGGGCAGTTGCTTGACATATGTGCATACAGTGATTAAGCAAGGGTGAATCTCAGCCCTTCCAGCTGCCAAGGCATGAGCTGGAACTGTTAAGATGGGTCAGTAATTAAGATGTGGACCCACTGATCCTGAAAATCTTGTGATCCAAGAGACTTGATTAGTGATGCATGAAGTGCTGCCAATTTAATAAAGTCAGGTAGTGACTGTAGAAGACTTGCACTATGTGACAGCTGGCCTGCTGTAGGGGGCCTTCACTCTGAAAGAATTAACTCTTACTCAGTGATAGTCTCTTGCAAATGACATAATTGAATTTCTTGTTTTAACCGTTATCAGAGAAACTGAACACACAGTGTAAGTCTTGCTAAGGGTTTCATCATACATCCATTCTTGGGGTTTCTGGAAGTATCATATGCAATTAAATGTTTTATGTGATAACAATACTTGTGTGTTGTTAGAGAAATTTCTTATAGCTCTAGATACAACAAAAATCTATGCAGTATTTTATTTCAATATGAGTTGTATAAGGTGTAACACAGGGATTGACTCCTGAATTTTTGAGCTTTGGCTGTTTTCAGTTTTTTCTTCAGAAGAAGGGGTATGTTTCACTAGTTAAATGAGGCCAGTGAGGCTTCACAATCACTTTTGAGTTTGTTGCTTGCTCAGGTAATGAAGGGATTTTGCAGAAATGGATTAATTAATCAATGTGTTTGTTTCCCTCTAGTTGGTTTTTCTTGAATTTGTTGAAGCTCTCCTTGATTGTGCGTTGGTGTATGTTACCAGTGATATGATTAAGGAGTGTGTAGCTCATGATAATCAGGAAAGAAGTAGCTTTAGAGTCAACGGTCTCTCCAAGGGAACCACAAATGTCTCTCTCTGCACAGAATATTCTCAGTCCCAGGTAAAGTTGATGCAGACCTGTTCAATATAATATGTCTGCTTACAGGGCAAAGTCGGGCCTTGCAAATGTTCTCTGTTTACTGAACATAGAAACCAATTTCCTCTTTTGTACAAAACAGTCACTTGATTGGGTCCTTCTGCTTTTTCTGTCTGTTGCTACCTTAGATGGGAACATCAGCACAGACAGTTTTATTGCATTTGCACATTTTCTTAGATAACCACAAATACACATAAAGTACTTGGAGGTCTCCTGGCGTTCAAAGGGGATTTGACAAATTGGTCGACTGCTGGAAGATCTGGCTCTCTTGCTCTAAGTTTAATGTCTAAAATTGCCCTGTAAAAATGGTATTGCAGTTTTTGTATGTAGCAAGACTTGCTCTTTCGCAGCGATTAAATTATGCTCTATTGTTTTTGCTAAACTTTTGATTAAGGATTTTGATTAAGGATGCTGCCTGTGACACTGGCGCAATTTAAATACACAGCATAGTTGAAGACATGAATCAGAATTGTTATTATTTGGAATTACGCACAAGATGAAAGCAATTTTATTAATTGAAAGAGCATGCACAAATACCTAATTTCACAGTCTGTATAAGCCAGTAGTGCCACTGAATACCACCACTTCCCATTCCCTGGCCAATTGTTTCTACCCTAGGGAACCCATTCCCTTGCATCACTGAAACAGTCCATTTAAAATAGTCAGATTTTCCAAGACCAAAAGAAAATCTGAATTTAAAATGTACAAAATGTAAAAATTTTTCTTGTTTCTACTTTTTATTAGGGCATGTACAGCATAAGTGTGACTGGTACAGACATAAACAATGACATTTCTGAGGTGGGTGACCTTTATGCTTGCTCATGGTTGTCTTCAAGCAAAAGTGTCCTATCACAAGATGAAATAAAGAAACACGAGGTATACTAACAACAACAAAAAAAGCCCAACCAACCACAAAAACAACCAACCAAAAAAAAACCAAACCCAAAATCCACACAAAAAAACCACACTGAAAAATAGAGCAGTGGGTTTGCAATTTGTGTGTGACAGAGTAGCCAGGGTAGTTCCAAGTTTTGAAAGGGACTATAATTTCATCTTATATTGAGTACAGTTGTGTTCCTATACCTGGATGCATATATGAACCTAGAAGTGGTGCATTTCTGTTGCTAATAAAAGTGTTTGCTCTCACACATATGCTCAGCTATTGTTATTTGAATGTTGAGTGGTATTTTCTACATTAACTAAAACAGTGGTGAGCAAAGCTACAGTTTTGTCTTTATTCACAAGGTGGGCAGTGAGAAGCTGAGAAGGGGGCAGAATGATTTAGAAGCCCCTTACAGAAGGGAACTGTAATGTATTCCTAAAACACTTTCCAGAATTCTTCCAGCAAACATTTCACCTTCACTGCCTTTACGTTTTTGTACCCAGCGTATGATTATAATTAAGGATTCTTTATTTGCCAATAACCAGTATGTTCTCTTTGATCTCTGATTTTAGGTTAATATAGTAAGGGTTATTGTTTTGTACTGGAATCATGGGAACAGGAGAATATGGAAATTTCCTGAATTCATTTGTTTGTTTGTGTGGGTTTGGGTTTGTTTGTTTGTTTGTGGTTTTTTTTTTTTTTTAAAGCATAATTCTGTTTGCCCTGAATTTGTGAGACTTTTCCTGTCAGTTGCCTGTAAAGAGTGGCATCACCAGGCTGCAGATGATACTTCGGATGACAGCTGGAAAGAGTTCATCCTTCTAAGATACACTCTGAATGTTGTTCTGTCCTTTTCACTGAGTATAACTTCTAGAGTATATTCCTATAGTCAGGAATAGAAATTTGTTCCTGTTTCCTCAGGATCATATGAATAACAGTATGTAAAGGAACGTGTAAGAACAGAGGGTTGTGTCTGAGAACAGGAGCTTTCATTCTCTACTTCTGTCTTTCTCTAGCTCTGAAATAGGATAATCTACTTCCCCTGGCTGGTATCAAAGGTAAAGTGTTACAACTGATTTTTCCAATACTTGAAAGTGTGAAACACTATTGCAATTTAAATTTTTTGAAATAGACATAATTGCAGAATGCATTTGGTTTGCAGAATGCTTTGGAGACAGAAATGTGCTTGACTCAGATGGATATGTGATTTCACTTTTTCACTTGAACACAAGTCCAGGCATTCAGTAACTGCATTTAAAACTTCTTCCTAGCTATTGTCACCTTGTGAAGACAGAGGGCATCCTTCTCAAGAATTTCTGTCAGGTGAGCACTGTAGTTACCATAAGCATCTATAAGCAGTGGTGCTAGAGAAGATCCACTCCTTTTACTGAAGGTTCACTCTTTCTACACCTTTAAAGGTGATTAAACCAGCAGCTGCTCATTGAAACAGCTGGATGGACTGCAGTCAGTTTGGCAGCTCTTAGAAGCTTTACATTTAGCTTTCCATGCCTGCTAGTCACAGATACCTGGGCAAGTTTGAATCTCTGAACTTTTTGTGCTTTTTAATTAGAAGCTATCAGATTTTGCTTAAAAATAACTGAAAAGCTTTTTAAAACTATTTTTTTTGTGTTCTGTCCCACTTATTTGGGCTGTGAAGCAGGAGGTTGAACTCTGCACTGTACCTTCCCTATAAACAAACTTTTCATGAGTACAGAAGTATTTCAGCCATAGGTGAGGTGGCTGTAAGGTCAGATGACAACGTATGTTTGTGCTGAAGATCAAACCTGATTTTTAATGCACAGAATTGAAGACTAGTTTTCATTTTCTTTCTTTGCAGTACCAGATATTGTCTTCTCATTTCACACAACTCATGGAGATAGCAAAGATGGTCTGTCATTGTTCAGCTGGGATATAGAAAAGGAACAAGATTTCTGCAGAGCAATGGAGTTGACAGGTAAAGCAGTCCTACTGTTTTTAGACAAACACAAAAAAAAATCCCTCATAGCTCCTGAATTGCAAAATTTTAATCTTATGTGCAGATTTCACCTTGTCACAAGAGGGCAGTAAATGAGTATTAATTCTGGAGAAATATTTTAAAAGAAAATTTTTAGAAGAAATGTTTTAAATAAAATGAAACTTAATAATAGGGACATTTAAATACAGACTTAAATAGTTTCCCCAATTTTAAAATGCCACATTTTAGTTGTAAGCCATCTATAGACTGTAGTTCCTATTTACTCTGAGAAGATCAGTCTGCAAGCCTGCCCATTTTTTTAACGTCTTGGATAAATAAAAGATATTACTGCTTTTTTTATTTAATATAAGAATTAGTATTAATGCTGTGCCACTATTAGCTGGGATCAGATGTCTTATGAGAGGTCAGCATTCATGGAGAAATGAAATCAGTAAGAGCATTTTCATATACTGAGGCTAGTAACTTTTTTATACCATCTCTCTTCTGGACAATTAGCAGATCTCATCTGGGATGGGTTTTTTTGTTTGTTAAATGTTTTCTACAGATAAAGAATCCAAATCCAAGAAAATAAGTAGACAGTGATCTTTTGGTAGTCATCAGCTCTTTCACTGAGATGTTACAGATCTGAAAAAAACATTGTTTCCTAAAAGAAACAGCAGATGCCCTGGCCTATTTTTTGACAGTCACAATTGGATGCTTGTATGTAATCTTCTTTCAGGTACTGCTGTTCGTTCCTCCATCCCCCATGCACAGGAATCATGGATGCTAAACTGTAACCAGATCACTGCAGAAGACATTTATCATAGGATTAAAAGTGAAAGTTCATATTCTTTTGATGCCATTCCCAGGGACAGTTTGCTGCAAAGACCCACCAAATGTCTACCCACTTTCACATGCATCAGTTAAACGTTTCTCACAGTTGTCATCTTCCGTACCATGCAGAAGCCAAACTTTCCCCTTGCAGAGTTATCAGATGTGAAATATTGTAGTCCAAAATACTTTTGAAATAAATACCTTGCTAATAAATACATTTAATTCTCATCTTTCAGATGAACCAAAAGAAGCTACGACTGAACAAGATGAGAAATTTAGTCTGTGGATGTGTCGGGTGCAACTCTTTTTTACAACTAAGTTATTTCCTGCCTACCAGCATGAAAAAGTGCTGAGGGAAAAAATAAAAGAAAAGCAAATACAGGACGCTGAATTTGCTGAGATGAGAAAGATCAAGGATGAGGAGCTGGCCAAGTGAGTGTCGTATCTTAGCTTGAAGTACTCTTATCTCTTTTAGTTTCTGATAACAGTTACTGGAAATGAGACATGCGCTTTAATAAAGTATGACAGCATACTGTAATGGGGCAAACAAACTCATCTGGGTATAAGCAACATCCACAATGTAACTTGTGGTTTCTGTTGGAAGTAACAAATACAGGCTGCTTTCAGATTACAGAACTCAATTTTCTGACATTTCTTGTCACTTAAACCTTGGTTTGTGTAAAGGCAGTGAAGATGTGGTTGGGTTTGTTTTTTTTTAATATAAGCCAAACTTGAAGTGGTAACTAGACAGATTTTCTGCTTCTCTAAGATACGACCGTTTATAATGCTTATACTGTGACTACAGCTGTCATTGCTTAGCCACTATAAATCTGTCATCTTCCCTCCTGCAGTACATTTACATTTAAAAATTTGTTCACAGACTTCTTGCTGAAAGAGAAGAAGCCAAAAGGCAAGAAGCAGCTGCAGCAGAAAAAATATTTGACTCTAAGGAGTTAGAGGAGTCTGTCGTACAGTTAGTGCCCCCTCCAAAGGAAAGGGCAGCTGCTGTAACATCCCCAGTTGCTACCAAAGTGCTTGCTGGCAAAAAGAGAAAGAAGAAATAAATACTCCCTTGAGAACTGCTGCAGCTTGAAGTAAGTGCTCTTGGAATAGGGAAAAAAAAAACACAAAAGAACCACACTTGCAGTAAGGACTAAAATACAAATAATTAAACTATATGCACAAGACTTGCTGGTTTCAGAGGGAAACTGTCTGCTCTTACACCAAGGGTCCGGGGAAAGAGAAGAGAGTAACTTACAGGAGTGTAACCCTTTAAACGGGAGTATTCCCAAAGTCAGTATTTCACTTGCACATAAAACTTCCCTCAGTGTTGCTACAAGAATGGATCTGTGTCCTGATCATATGTCCCAGTGAAATGATTTCTGCCTAAGATGGTTCATTTGACTGACGTTCTGCATATGAAGAAGTATGTAAGAATTTGACAAAAAAAATATAAATAAGGCTGAAGCAGGAGCTGCAAAGAACTGGTCAACCTAGAAAGCTCTTCTGGGGTTGCCAGTCCAGTTTCACGTTGTAGAATTTTATCAGACAGTCACATGATGATGCAAATGAACACACAACAACAAAAAGATGCCCTTAAAAGTGTATCAATTATTCATTTTATTTTCCAGTAAAATATTCACATAATATCAGAATGGAATGGTACAGGTGAATTCAGACTGTTTTTTAATAAGTTTGGACATAAACATCTTTAAAATCTAAAAATTAGGATTAGAGTTTACAGATTTTAGTAGAAATTTTGATTCTTACAAAGCAAGTATTGCTTTACTATTGTCATTATTCCAGTCAATAATATGACTAATAACTTTTCATGTTGAACGAGTATCTGACATTGACATCTTCAATAAATCAGCCCTTTGCAAATCAATCTAAGAAGAAAATATTATTAAACTGTGTTGCACAAAGTTTCTTCACTTCTTCTGAAAAAAAAAAAACAAAACAAAACAATTCAGATTGATACCTTATAGGAACCTCCACAAGAAAAACTGTGGGGATCAAAGAGAATATAATTAAATTGAAACAGAAAAAAACCTAGGAATTTCTAATGTAGAAATAATGTTATTAATCTGTCTTCAGCCTTGACTCAGCTTTCTCTTACACTGTCTGAAAGATAAGTTTTATTGTATGTAGCTGAAGCTTCAGTGATGGTTTGGGTTTGCTGCTGGGCCATTCATCTTGTCAAAATGCCACACTGCAAAAGCGGATGACTGAGCTTCACCAGAAGGAATTATATTGCAACCCCTTTTCAGAGGAAGGAGGGATGAGGGTTGTCCACTGCACTATATCAAGTCAGCAAAACTTTTGCTTTATACTGTTTGGCAGACGACACTTTCTAAGCTAACCAGGTATAGATTTTTTTCATTTTCTGTTTCTGTATGGTATGTTTGATCCTGAAAGACAGTCAGAAAGTCATGCAACTCATTCCTCTTTTTCAAAATTCAGGTTGCTAGGCTTTGCTTATGGGAAAGTATTAATTCTTTCCCCTCATTCAAGTGTTAAAATAAGAGGGCACTAAAATTGGTGCAAGTAAGACTTAAATTGCTATTTCTCTTAAAAATGTAATAATAGACTTCGTTAATTTACACTCTTAAGTCATAATAAATCAGTCTCAAAACAGGATTAGAAGACAACACTGGAGTAAGGATCACCAACAGGATAGTTGTTATGCTTAAGTAACCTACCCATGGGTCATTGACAAATAAAACCTAACTCAGATGTAAATATGTTCATCTCTCACCAATGATACATTTCATTAATTACTCCTAAACTATGCTTACAGAGCTCTCCTCCATTATTTGAAGGAATAATGACTGATTAATTACTAAATAATGTCTGCTGAATATTTATGCTCTTCTTTCAGAGCTGGTAGAAGGCAGACTAAAAGGTTATGCAGATTACCTGTTTATCATAGCTGAAACCCTCTCTAGATTTCTTGTGAGATGGGTGTATACATTTTAAATGCGACACACATGACTGTATTTAAAGGTAATAAACAATCCTTACCATTAACTTCAATCAGATTTGCATTTTTTTGATTCAAAATAACATACAGCTCTCGCTGGTCAGACTTTTTCCCAACTACCCAGTAATCACTCATTGCCTTCACAATAATTTCCTCGTCTTCATCAACTCTGAAAGAAGTTTTAGAAAGTAAAGAAGGGGGCAGCAAGTTCATCTCCCAACAGCTTTATTTGTAATCATTAGGACAGCTTAATATCATGAACTGTGTGCATTTTCAACGAGACTGCCACTACTAGCTTAGCCATAATTCAGCAATCCCTACCCATGTCCTCCACACTGCTAAGGACACACTTTACGGAATTACGATTTGGTACACAGTGACCAAATCATGCAAGGTGGAGATGGTATGGTGATACTAAGCTTTTAAATTATTTTTTTAAGGGACTAGAAGTTTTGTTTAAGACAGACTACTTCTAAACCAACACAAAATGACAAGTACAACTGAGGTTACACCAGTTATCTCATAGCTACAAACATCCAAACATGAACAAAAAGAACTATGAAAGCTTCACTCATTTGAAAAAAAATCTGCTTGATAGGAGGAGTTACTAGGACTATTTAATAGTTAAGCATTACCTGGAGAAGTCACTGTTGATGTCACCGAGAATCTTCATGAGGTCAGGGTGAACAGATGCAAGTGATACACTGGGTGTTTTCCTCATGTGAATGGTACTTTTCTCTGCCAGGTTCATGTGATTGAAATAGATAAACTTAAACTGAGGCTCCTTCTCAGCCCTAGGAAGATTGTCATAGAAAACCCAAACAAAAGCACAACCTGTGAATACTGACATGGTTTATAAGAAAATGCTTCGCAGAGAACAGGTAACTAGCCAGTGCAAAGCCTACTCAGACACCCTGAAGTTACCTTCACCTTGAAGGGACCCAAGCACGTTAAGACTTGTAGCAAGATCAAACTTAATTTTAACATACTTTTTAAAAAGAAAATTAAGAATTCCTTAATCTAGGTAATTGGATTTCCCCCCATCATAGATGTGGGCCAAGCAAGAGACTATTTTCAAACTCCTGCCCTGGCAGTCTTCCTCCACTTCCTCTTTTATGAAGTTAATATAAAATTGGTCACTTAGAGCTGTAGTTTTGGTAGAAGTCACAACAAATTCAGACTGGCAAAAACTGGCTATAGCAATGGGTGCTTGAGGCTATCTATTATTTAGAACTGGGGAGATAGTCTGATGACACCACTCACCTTAACAAATAACCAGATACCCTTGTTCTCTGTCACCCGGATGAATTAGTCAAGAAACTGTATCATGTTTTCGGGACACCATGGCATTAAACTTTAAAAAGAGTCAAAGCTGCCAAAGCCAGTCCCAGATGACATTAAAAAAACCCCAGTTTAATGATTCAGTAGATTGGCACAATTTCAAGCACATCCTATTCTATACCCTGCGATTCTGCTGATTTGGCACGCTACCACTAAATGAGTTCAGTTACACAACTATCGTTGGTCTAATTCCTGTTTTGTTGTCATATGTGATGCTGTTCTTGCTTTCCCAACTAACAAATATATCTAAAAATAAATACAAATTTATAGAGAATCAGCTATATTTTTAAGTGAGGTACACTTTCCAAAGCATGAACATCATTTTTCATGTTTTTTTTTTTTTTAAAATAAGGGTCTCTTTCTTCACCTACCATACAGGGCGACACTTCAAGAAGCAGTAATTCTAAAAAAAATAAACCCCACCATACTCAACAATAAAGCTTTCATTGCAGCCAAGTAATCCACTCACTAAAATCCCCATTTCAAACTGGTGAACAGAAGCTGTTCTATTATCTAGACCGTAATTTTCCTTTTGGCTTTTTAACAGTTGAGAATTATGTATAGTCTAAGGCAACACTCAGAGCTAGTAGTGTCAGTGTCCACTTGAAGTGAAAATATTTTTTGATTTTTAGATAATTAAAACAAAACATGAACATGGTGAGATTCTGTTTTCCTCAAGAAAAGTTCAAAAGTATAAACTGAAGTAATGCTTGCAACATTTGGTCTCATGTTACCATTATTTAAGCAGTTAATTACACCTAATTTTTAACCAATCACTGAGGGACTGCAACAGGAACAGAAATGTGGTACAAACCCTGATATTCTCTTGTTGATGTTGTACTGTTCACATATGTCCGATGCTAATACTGTGAGTTGAGGCCCAACGATGCTGTCCAGTTTACGGCAAAACTCCAGCGTAGGTGGAATTGAAGCTAGGTGGTGGATAAGGAAAAAGGGAGAGATGAGATTCTCTTCCCACAGTTGAAGGTACATGTTCTGTAGTTGTTTTCTTTAAACATCAGTGAGAGTCCTGCCTCTTAATTATCACCTTATGGATGGTTTTAAAAGTGCAAGGCTGAGGCAATAGTTAGTCATTTTATTGTGTAAATTGAGTTAAACCTACCACTGGAACAGAAAACTCAAGACTGATAAAAGCATTCATGAAGAAAAGAATCAAATAATGCATTCTTTTCTGAGAGTAAGCCAAACTGTGTGTAATAGCATTCTGTTCTATGTCTTGCCAAATAAGTGATGCTAATAGGTACTTACCATCAATCATAAAGCAGACGGCTGCACTCATGGCCTGGAACAAAAAAAGTTAAAGCAAAAAAAAACCAATTTACAACAGGTTACCTCAACAAAAATGACAATACTTCAGTGAGGTCACAGAGACACCAAAAAAAAAAGAAAAAAAAGCACTGTAAAGGTAACACTTGAACAGGATAATCTCTGCAATCCTGCACAACACAGGATAGTTACCATTTTAAAATTCAGCCCAGTTAACAGTTTAAGTTGTAAGAGAAAGGTAAAATTTGCTAAGAATGCATTTTATGCACGGATATGTCTGCAAGAAACCTGCATTTCATTAAAAAAATACTTTTTTTTTCTATTGATTAATGCTACATAAAGCTAGGTATGAAACTACTTAAAGTAAAAGAGGGCTGGTACTCATAAACCAGGTTATTTTGGGGAGGGTACAGGAGAAGGAAAAAGAAGATTCAAGACTGTTGCTAGAAACACCAGAGAGTTTTCTGCCTCTTTGCTTTAACCTGGTCATTTCAATGTCTCTTTCTATGCAATTCTAAATACTTCACGTCACCTATATTGTATATAGATTCCTAATTTTGTGGAATAATTGCAGAGAAAAATGCAATACCTTATAAACAATTAAATGAAGCTCTTCGTAAGTGTCATCAGTGTTAACAAATATTTTGGGGAAACGGCATTTTGCTTCTGGATCATTAAGATTTAAAGGTCCGGTAAGAAACCTAGAAAATAATTCAGTATGTCAGATGCGATGAATTCTTGTATTTCAGTTTTTCCTATTTAACAGATGTTCTTGAAACTAACAATTACTTGAATGTATGAATATATTTGAATACAAAGTTTTCAGGTATCCAAATAGGCATAGAGCCCTTTGCATATCTGCTCCAAAGAGTTACAGAAAGAGGAAAGACAGAGTAACACTAAGGAAATGAACTGCACAGATCAAAGGAACAACAACTAAACTTCCCACATTCAGGTTTTGACTACCTTTAAAAAAAAAATATTTTTTTTTTTTTGTTGCTACTGGGAAAGCACTCACCCTTTGCTTTCCAACAGTACATTCAAATTAGTGTTATGTAGAACAGTGGTGTATCAGAAGCACCTAAACTTGGGACAGAAGGGAGGTATCCTGTTTTGAGTGAGAACAGAACTAATTCTGTTCAGTGATTTTACTTTTCAGCTCAGTTCTTCTAACTCCCTGCACTGTCTG